>JAQGAE010004285.1:0-13034 GCA_034696685.1 Julus scandinavius
GTTGAACATTTCTTAGTTGTAAATCCTTCAGTTGTATTATTTTAGTTGAATAAATTTAGTTGAAACTGCCTGCTACGATAGTAAAAATAGACATACATTAGGGACAAAAACAAAATTATTGAGATGAGATAAATGCAACATATTCAAGGAATACTTTTTGCGATACATCCAATAATAGATTATTCAAATATCTGCAGTATATTTGAATGATCTACAAGTGATCTTGTATTATTGGGACTTGAGACACAGCTTAAGCGATTTGAGCAACTGTGGTACAGGGGTCAGTCTTGTCGATAAAAAAACATTCAGTACATGGATATGGTAAAAGAAAATGAGCGTCATAACATTCAAAATTTATAGGCAATTGGAACACAAAATTCGAAACTGAATAGTGTGTGAATGTGGCGTAAGAATGCCATTATCAGATTTTGAAATAGTAGTAAACTTAATAAGACTTGAAGTTGCTAAACAGGACAGCTATCACAGTTCAGTTGCTTAACTGTTTAGCAACTGTAATTGCTAGCTAAAGGACCAAAACAATGCTTTTTATACATTTAACTGAAGTCCGCACAGCAATTTTTAAACACCTGAAAGAATACTTTATTTTTCAGGTCCTTTAATAAGGCTTCTATAAATTTTTTTTTTAAGTAACAATTGTTGTATTGGAGATTCAATCTTACGGAGTTGTAACACTATGAACTCTCCAAACAATGTCAAATCATCTTTAGCCACCATCTTTTTCTTAACCTCCAACTTTGATTGCATAATACTATAAAGTTGAACAGAGTTTTCATTGTGTTTTTGTCTTTTTGGTATTGCTGATTCGTCAACAAATGATTTAAACACACTTTCATAACGGCGTTTCACAGCTTCTGGAGTTTTACATCGGTCAACATGCGGAGGAATTTCAACGGTGGAGTTCACGGATTCCTTATCACCAGACATGGCCTGAAATAAACAGTTTATCATAATAATTATAATTTCATTACTTGCAGTTTTCATGCAACTTCTATCGAAGCATGGCTTCTGGAGATATCTATTAGGACATTAGATGCATCAATCTGGGCACTAGTCAAGAAATTTCACCAGAACTGGGCAATATATGCTAGAATGTAGTCTGTTAGACTTTTCTTAGCATATTACAAATTATTGTTGCGACCAAATAGATAATTTTGAAACCATTTTGCGTCATTTATCGACTTTAAATCAAGCAATGGTGCAAGTTTTCAAAAAACTAGATAATCTTTTACGTAACTTTCTAATAATCAGCTGATACGGCCTCATGTTTACGAAGCAAATCAAGCCTGTTCGTATAAAAAAACTGATCTCTCCACTTCCACAAGAAAGCAAACTTAAGGATTTCATATTACACATGAAAATATATTAATTATTTTCAAACGTACCAGTTTTTTAGGTGTCGATTAGCTTAAGGACAGACACGTGGTGCAATGCTCAGTTTAGCAACGAACACGGCAGCGTATATCGTTCAACTTTGTTGGTCAGAGTGCAAACCTATTTTTGAAAAGAAACTACCAAAGCATTAAATCATGATGGACACTGGAACAAGAAAGCAAAACGATGTTAATGAAAATATACTAATTATATATACTTTCAAACTTACCACTTTTTCAAGTTTCAATCAGCTTGTAGACAAGCACGTGTTGCAATGTTCAGTAGCATGGATCGGTTTTGTTGAATTTTAAATTTGTTGAGGTGAGGTGCCTCACTGCAAGATTCTTGCTAAAATTTCATGCAAAAATACCATTTTCCATTGGTTCTGAGCCGAAAATAGGGCGTGTCAAAACACAAAAGACGACACGACACAACACAGTGAGACACAACGTCAGACAGACAAGAGAAAGTTTTTATTCGCTCCATGTCCTTTTTGCGCTTCGGTAGTTTAGAAATAGAGCAGACGACACTATCGTTTCCCTTGTTGATTGTAAAGACTTGGTAGGCGTGCGATACGGAAGTGCCATGACCAGCAAGCATTTTTTTAAATTTTTATGTTTATTGCCTTTTGTATGAATACCAAAATGTTTACTGAAATCATGCCTTTTTAAACCTCTGGACGGAAGATTGGTAAACATTTTTCTGGAAAACTGGTTTCCTCCGGTAAGAGTACGATCACGTTGGCTATAAATACTGTAAGTGTTGTTTTGTGAAAACAGATTAATTAATATTTTGGAAATGAATGATTTCAGATCGCCCAAATTCAATGGGTCGGACTTACGAAGATACTCACAGTTGAATGAGGGAGGTTTGGGTGGGGGTGAGAATAGTTTGGGGTGGCTCGATGGATCAGCAAGTGCATCATATTGTTGTTTTTACTTTGAAATGGTAGATTGTTTAAAAATTATTATAGTTTGAAAAATGTCCATTATTTTGCACACGCTGCCACCTGCTGGCAGCATGTGATAGACAAGTTGTGAGTGCAAAAATTCAAATAATAATTTAATTTACAAAATCTACTATTTTAACGTGAAAAATGACACGAACATGACCTTGCTGATTTATAAAGCTATTTTAAACAATTTTTATTTTTATTTAATCTTTTTTTGTTTGACTGTGTGACATATGACTACTAATCACATGTACTATTCTTATGCTATGGTGTATTTTAATTCCACTGCAATCATAATCAGTACTTCGATCTCTACTCATAAGTACAATTTGCCTAACTCTGGTGTGGATCATACCTGTGTTTTATGATTACCTATAAAATAAATTGATTTAACTAAAAACTAATACTGTATACATTTGTTAAAGAATGCTATGTTAAAACAACTCATAATTTGAATAAGTTTTAATAAATCGTGTTTAAGTAAACTCCATTATCATAAGCCCCCACCTAGCTAATCCTAAATGCAATGTTTCCACTATTCTAACCTTTACCTCAAGTGTACTGAAAAAATCACTGTAAATCACTTCCTTATTTTTACTACAAATAAATGTGTATTTATGTAAAAAGTAAACAATAGCATCAGGAATATTAGGAATAAGCAAGATCCATGGAAGTCACAATTTTTAGGGGAACTATTCTGAAAATATCATGAAATCGCTTATTGAAAGTGGGAAAAATTGGGAAGATATCATGGTGGATAAGATGTAGTGAAATCTTGAGCAGTGTCTCAACTGATCTCCCAATGGAGGATGGAATTGCATTATGAAACCGCCATATATGCTATTTATCTGTACGTTCACACAATGTCTCATTCTGCATATGGATTAATTCAGATTCGTTGCTTTTGACATTGTGTTGTCGCTAAAAACCCACAGGTCGCTAGGAACACACAAAATTCGAAACTGCATAGTGTGAATGTGGCGTACGAATGCTATCATCAGATTTTGAAATACTAGTCAACTTGATAAGACCCGAAGTTGCTAACAGGACAGCTATCACAGTTGCTTAACTGTTTAGCAACTTTATTGCTAGCTACAGGATCGAGACTCGTATCAAAACAATGATATTCACACATTTAACTAAGCCCGCACAGCAATTTTGGAACACCTGAAAGGCATGTGTCATTTTTCAAGTTCTTTAATCAGGCATCATAAATTCAATACATATTGTGTTCAGTTATTAATTTAAGTAAACATTTCTCCCACTCGTACAATGTATAAATTTCATTATGAATCATTTGAAGCGGAATATTGCTGTAGTTCAGCTTCAAACAGGAGATCGACAATTTTTTTCTTAAGTAAAATTCGTTCTAATGGAGATTCAATCTTACGGAGTTGTGACACTATAAAGTCTCCAAAAAATGTCAAATCATCTTTATCCATCATCTTTTTCCATACCTCCATCATTGATTGTATAATACTATAAACTTGAACAGAGTTTTCATTGTGTTTTGGTATTTTTGGTGTTGATGCTTCCGATTCGTGAACAGCTGAGTTTCTTTCACAACTGCGTTTCACAGCTTCTGGAGTTTCACATCGATCAACATCGATCGGAGTATTTTCATTGGTGGAGTTCACCGTATCCTTTTCACCAGACATGGCCTGAAATTAACAGTTTATCATTATAATTTCATTATTTGCAGTTTTCATGTAACTTCTATTGAAGCATGGCTTCTGGAGATATCTATTAGGACATTAGATTCATCAATCTGGGCACTGGTCAAGTAATATCACTAGAACTGGGCAATGCTAGAATGTGGTAGCCAGTTAGGCTTTTATTAGCTTATTACAAATTATTGTTGTGACCAAATAGTTAATTTTGAAGCCATTTTGCGCCATTTATCGATTCAAAATGCAGGTTTTCAAAAAAACTATACTTTTGGTCATGTTTTTTTTTATTATAAATTTACTGCTGTCATGAGGAAATATATTCGCTATGTTATTTATGAGATTTAATTCCAAAGCATTATTAAAGCTTGAGCACATACATTATAATGAGAACAGAGGAATGTAACAAAGTATTCGTATTTCGCGGTACAATGAATTGTATATGTAAGGATAAATAAGGTATACACCAAAAAAGGTTATCTTTCCGTCATGCGCAGACGCTATAAAGATCGTTAAGTTTGTTCTAGGAGTTATATTTTACGAAGGTACGTTTTGTAGCATATTTAGTTGTGAGTCGATTATCTTTTTCTCATTTTCTTGTACTTTCCTTTCAATTGTCTCATTAACTTGGAGTCACATTATTGCCATAAAACCGTTAAAAAAAAGCCATGAAATTGTATACATTTTAGTACGGGGCGTGTCTAAATCTCAAAATTTTGAACTACTTCCGGTCTAGCGCATGCGCATAACTCCACTCACGTGATCACGCATGCGTCATGCTGCTATGTATAGACGATAGTATCGTTTCCTTTGTTGATTAGTTTTTTACACAAGGCCGTATCAGCTGATTTGCAACACGAGGTTCTAACCACGTGCAGTGTTAATTTACACTCTAATAAATTTCGAATTTTATCACACCGAATGTTAAAATCAAACGAGGTAAAAAACCTCGTGCGGGAAATCAGCTGATACGGTCTCATGTGTACGAAGCAAAGCAAGCCTGTTTGTAAAAATAACTGATCTCTCCACTTTCACAAGAAAGCAAACTTAAGCATTTCATATTACACATGAAAATATATTAATTATTTTCAAACTTACTAATTTTTTAAGTGTCGATTAGCTTAAGGACAGACACGTGATGCAATGCTCAGTTTAGCAACAATCACGACAGTATCGTTCAACTTCGTCGGAGTATAGTAAGCAAACCTATTTGTGAAAAAAAACTACCAAAGCATTAAAACATGATGGACACTGGAACAAGAAAGCAAAACTATGTTATACATGAAAATATATTAAGTATATATACTTTCAAACTTAACTCTTTCACAAGTTTCAATCAGTTTGTAGACAAGCGCGTGTTGCTATGTTCCGCAACGGGGATTGGTTTAGTTGAATTTTAAATCTGTCACTGCAAAATTCTAGCCAAAATTTCTTGCGAAAATACCATTTTCCATTGGTTCTGAGCCGAAAATAGGGCGTGTCAAAACACTAAAGACGACACGACACAAAGCACTGCAGTGCACAAAGTCATCAAGAGAAAGTTTTTATTCGCTCCATGTCCTTTTTGCGCTTCCGTAGTTTAGAAATAGAGCAGACGACACTATCGTTTCCCTTGTTGATTGTAGAAACTTGGTAGGCGTGCCATACGGAAGTGCCATGTCAAGCAAGCATTTTTTTTTAAATTTTAGTTTTGAATGAATACCAAAATAGTTACTGAAATCATACCTTTTTTCAACTCTGGACGGAAGATTGGTAAACACATTTTTTCAGGAAAACGGGTTTCCTCCGGTAAAATAGTACGATAAACCAACCCCGATTAAAACCAACATGGACTAGTCAATTCACAACGGAGGGTTGGTGTGCTTCTGTTGGCTATAAATAAGTGTTGTTTAGTGAAAATAGATTAATTAATATTTTGGAAATGAATGATCTCAGCTGTAATCGCCCAAATAACTGATGTTTTTCATTTTTATTAGTAATTTGAAGTGTTGTCAAACAATTAGTTAACATTAGGCCTTTACCATGTTCTTCGAGGTTAGGAGTTGATTAACGAGGTCAGGCCGGCTGGGAGCTTGCCATCGTGTAATCAAAAACTCTTTGATCAAAATAGCTTGATAGTGCCGATTGTATGGCGTAAGGATGACTGGTCCTAATAGGAAGAAATTGAGGTACGTATAATTCGTTAATTTAATAAGGTACCGTATAAAATCCTTTAGATTGTACTACATGTGCGTTTGCACGTGATATAAAACTTGTATGGAGCGGGCTGGGTCAAAGGTTATCGGGTTAATGCATCGCCTGTGGTTAATCATTTGACTTGTAATACATTCACATTACCTTTCATATGTCCATTGCATTAAATACTCAGTAGATTATTTCACCAACAACAACTGGAAGATGGTAAATACTTTAAAAAAAAAAGACTGCATGATTGCAATATATATGGCATGAACTCGCTATGCTGTTATGTATATAATATAAAATTTGTAATTTGCTGGGCATGCACACAGGTACAGGAAGCGGATAAAAAAATGAGGACGTCCATTTGGAACAATATTGTAATTTATCCTGGCCCAGCAAAGTCAGCTAGGGCCCACTGAATGAATGTTTTAATTCCCCTGGGCCTGGCTCTGGTTCTCAACCTACTGCTGACTGCATGTTCAATTCAAATTGAACTCAGTACCCTACATGTAGTTAGAAAATAAATACCATTTGGTAGTAGGGTTGTACCCAATTTCAGGAGAATGCTTCTACGTCAGTAGTAACTTTGACATTATTGTTAGATTGAATTTCTACTAAATGTGGACATTCGGTAGAAAAGCTATTCCACCGTCTAATCGCATGCAAAAAGAAAAACCAATAGCAAGCATCCGTCTTGGTAAAAGCTCAGTGAAAGATTTTGAGTGACTAATGTCTACTCCTATAGTGGGGATATATACGTATGGGGAACAAGATGTTAATTACTATTAAGTAAGCGTCTATACCTCAACTTGTCCCAATTTAGAGAGTGGAGCATTTCTGTCACACTCGTGGAATCTTGATAACTGCTCATAACAAATCTGGCTGCCCTACGTGCTGGACCATCTCTCTATATACTGAATATGAAGCATCCTATGAGGATTCCAAATAGAAGCACTATATCCAACATAGAGCTTTGGAGGTCTCTGGACCTCTAAGAAAAAGGATGATTATACAAATTTGTTTTGGGTTAACCGAATTATTACCAATTGATAACAATTGCAATTAAATTAAAACGCTGTAGAGGAGGGAGAGAATTGTCACCTCGTGGAAAGCTAGGGCCAAAAAAAGGAAGAGTAAAGGGTTGCCAGGTCAGAAGGGTTGTACTGACCAGTGACGGCAGCCAATCAGAGTTGACCATCACGTCGGTCAGGCAGTTGGATGCCACGCTGTCTAGGGGCAGCAGGAGCTGCCGCAGAGCGAACCAGAGTTGCGTAGCCATTTTTATTTACATTCTATGCACATTTCAAATCACGCGTTGAATGAATCTAAGTCGTTGGTTGGCTTTGCCAACAATTTTTGTGAAAACTTTGGTCTTTCCAAAGCTAGGAACGATGTTGATTGGGTTTACCTTTATGCTTAAAATCTTGACAGAATTTTTCCAGTGGTGCGAATGGGGCAGTGTTGTAATTAAACTGCATTATTGTGCAGGAATAATGCCTATGACGTGTTAGATGCACATGCATGATTATTCTCAAAATATGTATGGTACTTTGACCCATATATGCATTTGTTTGAAACATATGAGTGGTAATTGTAGTCCCCACCCGCATAGAAGAAATTTCCAGACAGGCGATGGAGACGCATCCTCCGCTTGTCAGTATTCAACAGGAAATTACTCTCGGTGAATATACTGACAAATAAGCAGACCTGCGTTCGCCATTTCTCTAAAAATTCAGGTAAAATATTGCATAATGAAATTGCAATGGGGTGCCTACTTTTTGATATATTCATGAATATACAGGGTATGTTTACAATAAAGGCAAACTCATTTTTAATCACTGGAATACAAAATGTAAACTCTTAACATACACAAGTCATGTATCTAAACTTGTCATGAAGAAATTGACTAAAAAAAAGCTAAACATAATACAATGCATGTGCTGCTCCCAAGAAAGCCCGTGGAGCTTGAATACCTGGATGGCATATGCCAATGTTCAAAGTATACAGGTGTGCAAGTTTGTTCGGGACCAAAGGGGGTATTCAATGTTCAGGGTATAGAGGTGTTTATTATATTAAGTTTTGCCCAATTGTTATTTTTGTGGGTACTGTCCAGGACCGTCCATAAGTGTTCAGTGTGGCAGGTTTCACTACAAACATTAGACTACATACTACATTACAAAGGCAGTCATGCACCAGAGCAAACACAATTTCTGCAAGCTTGCTTGTCGAAACTCTTTCTACAATCCTACATTCTATCTCTATGTTCCTAGCTATACGTTTCTGATGATGGCACTTCTACCAAAGCCTGTGTACTACCATCAAAACCTGTCGCCTGCTCTAGAAAGTACATGGTGCAATGCTCTGTCATGTAATACAGGATTCTTGAGCGAACACTGGAATGTTTGCTGGAAACACCCTTTTTTTGCCAAAAGTTTGTTGAAACTTCTGAACGGGTTCTTTCCGAAACCCTGTTTTTGTTTCGAGTTGGCTCGATCCAGTGCATTTGTAACCACCTTAGCATAATTGCAGTTTTATGACAATCTGTGCGCAATTTAAGTATGCATTACTGACTATAAAAATATTAAGTTTATTAAAATAAACTGTTAAAAACAAATATTGTTGTGCTTATTAATGATTAACTGTAATTCTTTCTC
Source organism: Julus scandinavius (assembly GCA_034696685.1). Lineage (NCBI taxonomy): Eukaryota > Metazoa > Arthropoda > Diplopoda > Julida > Julidae > Julus > Julus scandinavius. The sequence goes on from JAQGAE010004285.1 coordinate 8,847, forward strand.
CATTGATTATGTGCGAGTTATGAAAGTCATTTTACAGATTGAGCTAGGACTACAGAATGATTTATGATATTGAGAGAACTATGTAGAAATTAACTAATTAATTGCAATGTAGCCAAAGAGATTTCTGTAATATAATAATGTATTAATGTAGGTTAGAACAAAGACTTCACTTTGATTGGTTGTTCTTCAAACGCACATACCTTCTTTCGAAGATAGTTTTCCCAGGATGGACTTCACGCTCATCTGTGCTTTTCATGCTTCTGTTAACCATTGCGCTTTTAGGCAAGTACTTATTTGCAGTAGCAAATTAAATAATCTTGTACCTAGCATCTTGACATGTTCTTTTAAAGGAGTTTTATTAAACTTGTTGTCTTATACAATGTATTTTGCTTTCTTGATATTTAAAAATAGTACAAAATCATCAGTATAAGTTTGCGTTGTTTGATCATATGCAAATTTATGAAAGCAGCATGCACTGTAGTTTTATTTTAGAGGAATACCATTTTATGTTGAAACCAACTCAGCTGAGATTGGTTTTCACTAAAATTAACCAATTATAGTTACTTTAAAGCCCAGATTTTTGTTTATTTTATTAGTTAATCATGCATGATAAGTATGTGTGCATATCTGGTTTTCTTTAAAAAAGAATGTTATTTGCTCTCGCCATGATCGTGCATTTAAAAATGCACGATTTACACTGTGAGTCATAAAAAAGTAGAACCCGACAAAAAATCTCAACTTCGTGACAAATTCTTCGATTTAAATAAAATTTGGCACTTAATGGACAATAGTGTAGGAACAAAAAACTTTTTGCGGACATGCGACAAATCTCGGATTTTTAAATTTTTCAACAAGACCCGCTCACAGTGCTCGAGAAACAGTTGAACTGCTGCAACGGGAAACGCCACAGGCCATGGGCATAAAAAAAATAGAAAACACGAAATTTTCTCAGATGTTTTTTGCCGTTTTTTGCTGTAAAGTTGTAAACACGAAGTTTCCCCGCCGTTATACTCTAAAGACTAGGAAAACTAGACGTTATACTATAATAGCCGTTTTATTGCCACCACTGGCCATGCACCAAACAGTATACGTACTTGATTCCAGTGGACTACAAAATTTGGGGAGTTCTCCAGGAAAAGGTTTACAAATCAAAGATGTATAATATCGACAACATGAAACTATGAATTAATAAAACTTGGATTGAACTCGATCAGAGTACATTTTGTATATAACATGTATAATCGATTAATTGATAAAAGAATGGCGCGTTAGACTCCGGGCTTGTGTAAAGGCCACCGGAGAACATTTTGAGCACATTTTGTGCTTCATTTTTTTTTCATACACAATTGTTCTATCTTAGTGCCAAATTTCATTTAAATCGAAGCATTTTTCACGATGTTGTGATTTTTTTATTGCGTTTTACGTTTTTATGACGCACAATGTATAAATGGAAAATGTGATTCCTGAAATATTTTTTTCTAAAAGCCTGTGAGATAAATTGGCCAATTCTATTTTTGCATTATCTTTGAATTTTGTTTTATTCTTACGTGTGAGTGTTTTTTTTTCTGATTGAATTTTAGAACAATACTTGATATATAACGTGGGGCTTATATCGAGTAAATATTATAGCGTTTTGGGCAGTCGTGATTACAATGGATTTTGGATGACAACAAGAAATAGCTTGTTATATATCCTTGCCTTAACATTTGTAAGTCTAGAAATATATATATTAAATGAAAACAGTGAAATTTTGTAAAGATGTGTTTGTCTTAATGTAAACATTTTGATCCAATCATTTTCCATCCTGCAATATTATTATTTTATATAAATATGTGGGTGATAATCTAGGCCCTGCACCTTTAGAATGGCTATAGATGCATGGTTCTAATGTGAAACTTACTTGTGCATACAGTAGTTTTTTTTTCCACTTGCATCACTTGTACTTAGTTTTAAACGACACATATCAAAAGTTTTGCAATATGCTAAAATTTGAAAAGTTGCTGATGAGCCAGTTTGGGATTCTTTAAAAAATTTCTCAGCTAGCTACACGCATGTACTAATCATGGATGAACGTATGCATAAAATAGTTTGTTTGGCATTTTTGTGTAACACAGGTTGATGAAAATGTATGTGGAAAATAACGAATATATATATACTTGTATTTGTGCTGATATTGCCACCAAGCACAACCATTGTAGAATTTAAAAAAAAATAGCAAATAAGCAACGAATTTTTAGCATTTTCGGATGCTGGCTTATTTTTCTGTTAAGTTGTCATCACCAATGAATTCTGGCCACTGGTAACACTGCATATTTAATAATTTTCAATGAAAAATTTCATATTCATTGTTATTCCGCAGGAGAAATTATAAAAAAATGTATGATGAATTAATTTTACAAAGTTACGTTGAAGTAGGTACATAACACAAAAGATAATAACATTAATATGCATTTCTTTATTTCTAGTTCCATGATTTCTAGCTAGTTATTTTCTATTTTAGATAAATTGTGCTATAAAGAATTGCGTTTTAGTTTTTTGAAAACGTATCCCGTTATATTGCATGCGGGTTTTACAAATTCTAACAGTAACAAACATAAATTAATTAACTTATTTGTGGATCCTATTAAGAAAATGGTATGGAGACTAGAATTCTAGATAAAATAATAATAAATTCTGTGATCATATCTTGAGTGGTTTCAGAAGCAATATTTAAATTTTTAACAGTTGGCAAGTGAATTTTACGTTGTGAATTTCAGGTGATGACGAATAAAAAGTACGTTTGCAATATACTTTATATTTCATGGCGGGAATTGCTGTGTCGAGTTCTTCACCGTCAATACTTTAATAAAATGACGTATTATCACATCAACGTATTGGATGACAGCATTGATAATCCGTATGTGCTGCTTACATATTTAAGTATAGCTTGAACCTTCAAACCTTGCAGTTGTTTTACTTATTTTTATTTTGTAAATATTTAGAGATCAAAGGATTACACAAGATGTAGATAAGATGTGCAACGCTTGGAGCCAGATTATAGCTATCATTATAATATCACCATTCACTATTGCATATTACACTTATGCAGCTTATAGCAGGTGAGAACTGTTAATTTGATAAACTTATGTGGTTTTTTTTTAAAGTTTATCAAGCTGATTTGTAGAAAAATATTGCTTTTCAATTAAATAATATTTTTTCTGTTTAGACGATAACTAAGAATTAAAAATAAATTTTTGAAACATTATTGAAATGAGAATTTCATGAAATTTCGATTCAGATACTCAAAAACGGTTTATAAGTTAGAATACTTAAAGATAAAATTGTCTTTATTTTTATGAAGAAAAACTCATACCGAACTTGTAAAATCTAAGAAATGTTTTTAGAATTTTTAGTAGTCCAAATTATGATATTTAAGCCCAGTCATATGTTTGTTATTACTTTTTAGCCTATGCATTATATTTTTTTTATCTCACAATGCGACATTTAGTAAAACTTAAAATAACCACCTCATTTTAACCTAGTACTGGATGGGTTGGACCAACTGGTGTCTTCCTCTTTTTTATAATTGGAACACTCATCAATAAACTGCTCATGTCACCTATTGTAGGAATCGTGGCTATGCAAGAAAAACTTGAAGGCAACTTCAGGTGGGGAATTTATTTTTATCTCATCTTGCGACTGTTTTGGCAAAAATTGCATGTTGTTCCAGTTCACGCAGGTGCATTCCATGCAATATGCATTCATTAATTGATTTGGTCATTTAGATTCAAGCACATGCAAATCCGATCTAATGCTGAATCTTTGGCCTTTTTGGGTGGAGGCCCAGTGGAATCCATGAAGCTCAATGACAAATTAAGGACTTTAATATTACAGCAGATAAAACTTTTCAATTATCAATATCCTCTCAATTGTAAGTAGGTTACGATTGCCAAATCCTTTAGTTTAGTATTGTACAGAATTAAGAGCCCATCTTAGTTGCCCACATTTTATCTGGTACTCCGGCTTGACCAGCTATTTCAGAACATTGAAAAAAAAAATGAAATTGCCTCTAAACCATTTTCACAGAAGGTGTGAAATTTTAATACAATAGTACATAAAACAAAAGTTGCACTCTTAAGGGGCTCCTCCACTGCATTGAACATTGAACATTGAACATAAAACATGCAAACATAAAACATGCAAACATTC
>JAQGAE010004286.1:0-13034 GCA_034696685.1 Julus scandinavius
TCTCACTTTGTTTTAGCAAACCGTGTTGTAGAACATTTTTGTTCAATGTTCAATGCAGTGGATACTAGGCTTAATATAATTGGTTACAAAGTTTCGGCCTAAAATATTACAAACCAACATACAGTATAGTAGTTTAAAAATCACTGATTTTTTACAATTTTAGGAAACATCGAATTTTGAGCTAATCTAAACATGTGAACCTTTCTATTTCATTACGAGTTTTATTTTTTCAAAATTGGAATATTTTACCTTGATTTTAAAACTTATGTTGGTTTGAAAAATTTTACCACCTGATGAAGGACCATTGAGGCCGAAACGATGTGCCAGCTATTAAAGTTGATGGGTTGTTTTACTGGAAAATCTCGCTGTCATTATTCATAAAATAATTATTTAAATTTCAAGAATGTAAAAAAAAAAAATCTCAATCCCCTACAGGATGAACTAACTCATTGGGGTTTGCATAAGGGATAGGTCGACGAAGTAAACTCATGAAAAAAATGCACTAAAAAAATGGACCATGATTATGAAAAGTTCATATATATAGCACCTGGATTCGATGAACTGAAAGAGGCGCAGAAGGGCGCAAATGACGCACGTGCGCCCCACGTGCCATGCGTCTCCCCTCTACCCTCACGCGCACGCCGTGTCACAATCGCGCCTCACGGAGGTCAAAGGGGTGCCACATCATGGACACAACACCCACGTGCCCGCTGCCGAAAAGTACAAAAGGTGTACAGGGTGTCTCACGATTTGGGCCCCATTATACAACATATGCAATTCGCGCGTCCTTTCTCGCGATTATCGCTATATAGAAGGGAAGCAGTTCCTAGAAAGATTTCCAATGATGGACAATATTTCCAAAGTTCCGCTTCGGGGGACATTGCAGAATTGATGAAGCTACCAAGTTGCACCGGTTGTATGCAAGCACACGCACGGTGAAATCATTTCGATAACGAGTGTCATCGGGTTGATTTTAATGAATGAATGTTATCGCGTGCTAGGGACGCGCCGTACACAAGCTGGTACGCTCTATATCATTCTTATTATACAGAGCGCGTGTCATCACTGTCATGGCCACGCACGCACCCAAAGGCTGTTTATTAAACGCTAGTTTGCCCCGTGGACGCGATAAGGGGGCTTCTGTACCCACGGCGAGGCACGCGTGCCAGCCACAGGCTTCCACCATCAATGTACTATCGCCATTTCGATTAGGTTAACACTCGACAAATGAGATGTCATCGAAAGTTGATGCTCCTTATTATGGAACTGATGAGAATACCGCAATCACCAATTGCTTAATTCGGCTACATTTTTAAAAATAAATATTTGCTATAATTGTAAAGTTTTTTAGATTCACATTCTTTTCAAGTGAGATATTTCAAATTTTAATAAATATGGTCTGTACCATTGGCGGACTGGGTTTAAAAATATTACTTGCCAGAATACAAAGGGGGCCCTATACCCCAAAAAAAAACTAAATTATAGGTCTTAAACTGTCGCGGCATATAGCAGCTGAGAAACATTACTTGGGATACAAAAAAACTAAACTGATAGCTTAAATAAAAACTTTATAAAACTTCGTTTTAGTATATCAGGAAATCATGAAATTTTGAAAGAAATTTCACGAAATGTATAACTTAATCACTGAAAATATTGTAGTATCTATTTTAATACAAAGTGGTTTTTCAGTGGGGTTTTATTTTTTATCAAAACCTTGTTTAAATTGAATTATTTTAATTCCCCAAACTTCTGTGGCACACTTGGAATCCCTTGGCGGCACACCGATTGGAATACACTGATATACGTACAGTGGATCCTCGGCTTACGAACGTCTCTGCGAACAATTCGGTTTACGAACACCACAAGTTGTTTCGCTTTACGAACGATGCTTCAGTTTACGAACACATTTATCTGGACCACCAATCAAAGGTACAAGTTTCTGCAATTGTTTTACAAGTTTCAGCAGAATATCTTTGTTACTAATAAGTTTTACTAAGTATACAGGTAACATCAAAAATGTTATAATTTCCACACATAAGACATGACATGTTAAAAAAAATTCTAGGAGAACGCATTATTTGGATTTACATTAATTGCAATGGGAAAATTGATTCGGTTAACGAACTTTTCAATTTACGAACAGGGTCGAGGAACGGATTAAGTTCGTAAACCAAGGTTCCACTGTATACATATGACATTTTTTAGAAAAGCATTAAAAAAATCGTTCAAGATATTTCCAACTTTTTGATTCTCCATATTGACTGACATATCAGCCATTATAGTTAATCTTCAACGTCCATTTTCTGGACTATATTTTTTGCTAAACTATAGGAAAGCAGACTATTTCATCTACATGCAGCTGTGCTACTGTATATATTCAAAGAAATTTACGGAAGTATTCATAGTACGAAAACATCGAATAAAAATTCGACATTATACACTCTTCCAAAGTGGTTTCTAGAATTTGAAGTCGAGCCACCGACGCCCACTCGATAAGCGTGTCTAATTCTGCAATATACTTCTGCTTCCTTTCTTCGAAATAACCCCCATCTCTTCTCAGAATGCATATAGCACCCTCCAGCTGACTTTCTTCGCAATATCGCCCTAAATTATCCAAGAATTAACTGACAGCCCCTCACAAAAAGTGAGAACAATTAAGGGTGTATGACCACACACACACACACACACAAAAAAAGCCCTTATGGCTGAGATGGGAACGTGCGAGCCCCGTCTTAATAGTATACATGATCTTGATGAAAGGGTTGTTTCGATCTCCTCTTCCGTCAGGACACCCGGCGCACGTGCGCAATGAGCACCCCAACCCGGAGCCCCTCTATTAATTCGGACGTATTGCGTGGGCGTCCCTAAGTGGCATTCGTATCCCCCTTCACCAGGAACCATTGATCCGATTTCCACTTCCTCATTCGATTCGCATGCAAATGAGCTCTTTGAGGGGACTCTATCGCGATGAGGGACCTAGAGGAGAGACTGGAAGGGGAATGGAACGGGATGAATAGGACAAGAAACAAACGAAAGTGATGGAATTTCATTACATGCCCTACCATGTGACATTACTATATATGTAGTAAATAAAAGTATTTATCCTCGAATAAATGGGGAAGGTATCAGCTAGTTCATCGTAATATAAACGGGAACATCCTCCGATTCCAAGAATTCTACTGTATGTAAACACCACTAATGATTCAAATTTAGTCGACAAAATTGCGTGACAAAATGACGTCAAACAGGGTTTCGCAAATTTGGCAAACGATCAAAACTAAAGTTGGGAAATAACCGTAAACTGTTAGCACGTGTATTGGACTCCTTGTTTTGCGCAACATCTTCAGACGGTTCACGCAACTTTCAAACATCCGTCTTCAGAAACCTGGCATTCCCAACTGTAGCTAACAACTTAACATTAACTAGCGAAATTAGTTAACTTATACACATGCACTCGATATCCTCGTTAATCCCGGTATGGCAAATTACGTCTTTACATCACCACTCAAAGTGTGTAAGCCAATAATATTTACAGTTACTGGAAGTAAGCAAAATATAGTGTGAACCATAATTAGCACACTTCTATAATTCAAAGAAAATGATCTTACAAGAACAACAGGCCATGTTACAATGTAATAAACAACACTGTTTTAGAGAATTCTGAAGAAACCCAAATTCAAAATGACAATTTTTGTGAAAACTAAAGTGTTTTCCCAAACGTGTTGCCAGCCATAGAACGATTTGTGGTAACTTGAAATGTGCAGAGAAGAATTCTTTAATTGCCCAAACCAGGAACAAAAGCGCTAATTTAATTGGTTAAGAGTTTAAAGGATGAGTCAGTGAGTGATGCAAATACTTAGATGCAATGATGACAAAAAACTATTCTGAATTTGAAGTGACCACCGTTGGACATCAGCAACAGCGCCATTAGATTCTAATCTTTTCACCTCCCATAATTTCATACCCCCACAAAAAAAAAAAATGATAACCAGGATACGGTTTCATAAACCCTAAAACTCGTTCTTTTTTTTTTTTTCTTTCGAAGCTGTAGGCGATGATGTCTACTGTTTACAAATGGAAATGCTTGTTTACCAGCGGCGAAAAAGATTTTCGGGGGCGGAGTTTTCTCACGCTGCATGCCCCCAAAGAGTTCGGCACGTGCTGTCGGAGGGTCGAGCTGTGGGTATCCCTCGCGCTCAGGGGGTTTCCGAGGGGGACGAAGGAATGCGCGGCGCTACCAATGAGGACGTCGATGGCACCCGCGTCCCTCGACCCCATTGGTTCGTGGCCACCCGTCCGAACATTACACCCGTCTGCCGAAAAACTTTCCCACGCTTTTTGCGGGGTCGCCACCGCACACTCACGGCTCGTCAGCACGGGTATTTTCGGCGCTTTTTTCTACGTGCGTGCCACCACCGACTGCGTCGCCCCCTACCCTTTGACGGCGGTATAGCGAGGACACTGTCTGCCAGTCTGATTCACTTGTTGCACCACCGAGCCCCGTCGCAGACTACTCCAGGGGACAGGTTTTTTGGCCCGGGCCTAACCCCCTGAACACACGGCGCACATTGAAGCAAGTGTCTCATTTCGGTTGAAAATCAGACAGGCACCCTCGCCATAACCCATTTTTTACCCTTTTCGTCGCTTTTTTTATATCCCTTCCCGGATTAGAAAAAAAACTTAAAAGAAAAGTGTCTTGTCTGGAGCAAGTGGCTGCCGTGCACTGGCTGGACAGCAGAAACTCCTTTTTTCATAAAAAAGAACCCGTTTAGATAAAAAAACAAGACAAAAAATGACCGAAGACTGAAAAAAAGCCGCCGCCGCATTCATACACATGCAAAAAAAAAAAAAAAAAACAATAATCGTCGGTGCGTCGTTCGATAATCGTCCCGCCATCACCACCACCAGCTCCTGTAGTTGAAAAATAGTCGAAATCCAGGGCCAGAGTCCAGTACGAACGCGTGGGTCGAACGTACAGGAACCTTTCTGCTTCGTCTTACGTCATTCGTACACAAATACAGTATACTCTCGTATCAACAAAACAGAAGCGATACTGCAACGAGCATCCACTTTCTTCGATAAGCACTCGTGGGATCGTCACTCATTTTTGGGAAACGAAAATGCCTTCGGACAAGCAACTCTCAAAATCGGCTGAACACCGCAGGGTAAGTCTTTCAAACATTATACATTTTTTCACTAAGTTTTATACGACTTGACACATTGTCCGGGATAATTGTATACACAAAATTGAGGGTGAAATTGCGGCATACCTTACTAAGCAAATGGAGAAATAAAAAGTTCGAAATACCGGGCAACTTTGCAAAACTAGGTATCCGAAAATTCACTCAGGTCATCTTTCATATTTTACATCTTGTATATTTTATTGGATAGCTTGTAAAACAAATCAAGAAAAAATAATAATCTGTATACTTATTTTTTGGGAAAAATTCCTAAATAATACAATAACAAATATTTTGATACAACCATAAACTACTAGCTGTTTTATAAACAGGATTGGACTACAATAACAGAAATGCTGAATTTTTAAAAAATTCAAGTAAATTCGAATTTGTTTGGATGAAACTCCATTATATCGAGTTTTAATTTACTATTTTTTTATAATTTTTTTTTTTCATTTATCGAAACCATTCAGCATACAAATTGCGTGTAAAGCTTTACCTTAATATAGAACTGCATGGGAATTTAACTTAAAAAGTTCATTATTGGTTATGCAACCGTGTGAAATGCAAATTGGATCCTTCCTGAACTTATTTAGCATATCGAGAAAAGCTAGCTGAAACACAATATCGCGTGTTTAAAAGTCAGTGCGGCGTTAAAACAAATAGCGTTTTCGTTTAAAAAAAAAAAAAAAAAAAAAAAAAATCAATGAAAAACTTATAGCCGAGGCGTGATTTCGTTTAGCCAAATCTGGCCAGTGTTTGATCGGCCTATATATTTACCGTTCATTGTCTTTATCGTTTCAGAGCAATAAACCTATCATGGAAAAAAAGCGACGAGCCAGAATTAACAACTGTTTGAACGAACTGAAAAACTTGTTGCTGGAAGCCATGCGAAAAGATGTAAGTATCATCCCCTCCTCCTGTACAGTTTAGGTCCCTATCTTAAAAACCTCTCACCATTACCCCCTCCATTATACCCTTTCTCCCATCTCACCTTTATCTCAGCCTTCTATATATCATCGCCTTCTCCCACATATAAGGTCCAAGGCCCTTTAACTTATTTTTGAGATTTCAGTTCGCTCCTATACTTTATCCTTCACTTATTCCTTTTCATCTTCATACCCATCTCCTTTTACATCTTCTTCTCCTCTCCCGTTTAGACCGGCCCTCATCCGCCTACACTCCCCTGCCCTATTAACACTCCTTCCCACTAACTTATGCCCCATCCCAAATCCTTAACTTTCACCCTTCCCTTCCTCTCGTCTTTCACCCCTTTTTGCTCCTCACCTCCCACGCCCCTATTTTAATTATGATAAATAGGCATAGTGATACTTATTAAAAAGCTTGCGCTAATCATAAATAATTCTTTTAATTTGTAGCCGGCTCGTCATTCCAAACTAGAGAAAGCCGACATCTTAGAAATGACGGTCAAACATCTGCAAACTCTGCAGCGACAGCAGATGGCACTGCAGGTCGCCGCTGACCCCGGGGTCATCACCAAATATCGAGCTGGATACAACGAATGTGCCGAGGAGGTGTCCCGCTACATGGGTTCCTTGGATGGCGTCGGCACCCCCGTCAAACAGCGCCTGCTCGACCACTTGGCCAATTGCATGATTGGCATGGGGACATCAGTTAACACTTCTGGTTCTTCAGCCTTCCCCAGGACCAGTTCGAACATTAGTGACAAATGTGGTTCTGTCACCAGACCAATGCAACTGATTCCGAGTCGTCTACCCAACGGCGAAATAGCCCTACTTTTGCCCAACCAAACGATGGCCAACTGGCCCTTGAACAAACATAGTTTTGTGTCCATTTACAACAATAAAAATGTAGGTGCACCTCCCACAGCGCCCTCTGCAGCGTCCAAGTGCGATTCTACGCTGCTGACCGTGAATGTGGGCTATAACACCAGGTCCAGTCCTTCCCCAAACTACGATGAGGACATGTCCACGACCAACACCATCTACCGGCACAGCCGTTGTGACAGTCGCAGCAGCCTGAGTCCAACCATGAGCGACTATTCGGACACTTACTCGAAATACCATGACAATCCTTGCTCCAGTGACCTGTCCAATGCCGGCAGCCATTTTGAACCGGAAATCACCTGGCCAAAAAACACCTTTAGCGGCCTGTCGACTGAACGATCAACATTAGGATATCGGTCAGAGGAACCCAACTCATTCAGGATGGACATGTGCGACTCATCCAGTCCATCTTCAAGCAGTGAACGACTGTCTCCATATGGGGACATTGCTGTCCAATGTCCAGACAAGCGACACCATGATGAACCAGAATTACTAGTGCCAGTCAACCTTTCCAAAGATGCTGATAAAATGTGGCGTCCATGGTAACCCCTTTTCCACTAGTGAAAGGGTTATTTCTACAGGCTGATTCAGATATTCCACCACTCCTAGTACGAAACGCGTTTTAAAAACTTTAAAAAATTCTGTTATAAAAACAGAAGACTTAGTATGTAGTGAATTTCTCCGTTACAAATTCTACATGAAGAATTGCTGACGCACCCTGTAGAAGGGACTCGAACCGGACAATGGACAAGCCAAGAGAGAGGGAAATAGAGACAAACTTGAGATTGCCATGTTTGGCAATGAAAATATAGTTCCTTTTGGATGTTGGCGTCGCGTATACATAACGGCGCTCATCTTTTTTTGTGTGTGTGAAAATTAAAACAAAGTGTTTTTAATAGGCTTATATATTTGTTAAAAAGAAGTTTACGGTTATTTATATACATTGCTATATAAAAATAAAATTTCATTTCGAAACCGGAGCCTGTTTCTAGTTATTTATATCACAACCTTGACACCATGGGCATCCTTAATGATATAAAAAGAGATATAAATGGAAGACTCAAAAATGGAATGATCTCGAAAATGACCCCTGAACTTGGTGTAAGTCTACCTTTGGTCTGGTATGACAAAGACAGCGGTGACCCTTGAGAATCACGCGTATAGGGTGATTTGACAGAAAATCCACATATTGAGCAACAATTTATAAGAAGATTAGGAAGTCATTCATTATAACTTAGCAGTCAAAGCCAAAAACCGGAAAGGCTGAGTTGCAGCCAGATTAATTGTGATTTGGTAGTTTTTGGCTCTGGTGGCATATTATTCGGGTACTAGCTACTAATAACTTCATAGAATCACGTGGTTTAGACCCACCTTGACGTTTCCTTTTACGTGTATATTCCATTATACAATAATTTTATGATAATTTATTATAGTTTTATTATAATTGTATTACCTATACAGTTTAATTATAATTATTTAAATTATATAATTTATGATTATTCGCCAATATCATACATGGGAAAAATTCGTCGGTGAAGTGGGCTGTCGGCAAAGTTGGACGTTTCATACAGTAATATTCTAAAATGATCCCGTGAGGTATCCTCCCTTAACGAGTAATTCGCATATATAACGAGCAATACAAAATTTTTAAAAATGACTCGCTTAACGAGCGACGTTTCGCATAACGAATGACGTGGATAGGGGAATCCCCGAATTGTGCGATTGTTTCGTTAATTGTTTCGCATTACGAGTAAGAGTCTGGAACGAATTATGCTCGTTATGCGAGGTTCCACTGTAGTTCTCAAACCCATTATACTATGACGATACGAGCAATTTGTGCATATTCAGTTTCTTTTACGTGAACAATTTAAATTGAAAATGAATTACTATTCCATCCTTATATAATGCCTAATAAATAAAATTTAACATTCTAATCGTCTCAGCATTTCCATTTCATCATATGCTTGATCAAAGAGCTCCTTGAATTGTATTATTAAGCCTTTTAAGCGCTAACTTTCAGTTCTCCTCCTCTAGATAAAAAGGTCATTTTCATCCATGTGCTTATCGTGTGACCTTTCCACGCATCTTTTTGACTGAAATTGCCGTCATTATTTTTGCCCGTCTTTCATTTTCCTTCCACTCATAAACCCCCTTAATTTTAACATCGCATTTATTACCCCTTCGTGCTACACAATCTTCCTTATTAAACATTACTAGCATGACAATACATTTTTTCCAAATACGGGCCATGCTTAACTATACCAATAGATTTGTTGTCTCGGAAGCATGAGAATGCCATATCAGTTTAAGCGTGCTGAAACTGCCGATGCTTCCCTATAGCATTTAATCAGCACCCCCTAGTGGCGCACGAATCTTTACCCACTAGTAAATCATATCACATCAGCGTAAGGTCGTCACAACGTCATGCATATAAAACAGTGTTTCACCAGTGATTTGCAGGTGAAGAAGCTATATGTATACACGCAATTTCGACGTGTAGAGTGCCTCCATAACACCCTAATTTTTTTTCTCTCCTTGTCCTCCCCCATCCTCCTTTTCTCCCCATCATTCAGTTCACGTTTTTTTCCAATTAAATTTCCCTTTCAATTTCTGAACTCGATTAAGTTGATTGAAATGATTAAAGTTAAACTCGATTTCTGTTCCATGTACTGCCATAGTTTAATGGCAAGTATCCAATTGAACGATAGGAAGTAGCAGATAACCAAATGGCTTTTTAAGTGTCTTTTGAAGTTAGAATGGTCCCTCAAACACACATTTCCATAATTGTTTCTAGTGTAATCTCCATTCCAGATCGTAATGTTTAGGAAAAACAATTAGCAATGCCCTCATCATTACTTATCAATAACCACCATCAGTATACACAAACCTTAAAGCTGCCCTATTTTTTAGTGCGAAGCATTTGTTTTAAGACCATTGCTTTGATTTGTACGCTTTGGCTTATCGTTTGAAGGAGAATTTCGAAAATAAATCTTTTTAATGGAAATAGATACAAATCCTGGACCAAACTGTAGTTTTCTTATCTGGATAAATTAATATTCAATACAGTAGACGTACCAAAATCGTAATAACAACAGAAAATGTCAAAAGATGAACACCTGCCAAAGTACTTCTGTATGTAGAAAAAATGCCCAGAGAGAACTGTAACATGAATCTGATAGCAACTGAATTTCAAGAAGCAATCGTTAGAACCGTTTGTTTTCACGAATTTTAGGATACATTCACAAATCATTCTGTGGCCACCCAGTACATGCCACCTGGATACGTTTGTACAGTAGGATATGCAATACAACGAGTACAGAAGAAGAAAAAAACCCATTAGTTATGGTCTTCTGTTACATATACATGCAGATGCTGTTCAAACAGCAGCACACATTCTATTTATAAAACAAGTAATTTTTGTGTGTGCTAATTTTTTGCACATCTGACACACAATCAATGTGGAGTAATACCAATAGCTAGCAACATTGACATTTTTACGGTTACTAGGGACTAGGTCACTTAGGTCCACCGTCCAATTAAACAGCTGCTTTAAGTATATGTGAAGTTTCATCATTTTTGGATTTTGTTCCTTCTCCCAAATATATACTTGAACAACAAAGTCACGCCGACTACTCCAATAAATTGAAATAATACCCAGCGTCGACAGCGCCACCCCACTACAACGGACTTCCCATTTTCGATTCGCACGCCTGCCCATAGGCCTCCGGATGAGCGACGTTTTCCCATCAACTTAAAGCTTGCCAGGTGGTAATAAAAGTCTTATTTTTTAGGATAACAAGGCGTCCATTGTCTTGTGGGAAACACATGAACTCAGTGGAACGGTGTTGCGGGTTATTTCTCCTATAACGAACCGCCGTGGAGGCTATAACGAAGGCACAGGTTCATGTTGTTGCGGTCGTGGGTAGGAGCGCCTTGCCCTCGGTTGGCCCGTGCGCGTGTCCGCAGGTGGCTATGGCCCCTTGGCCAAGTGCCCGAGTCGTAAGGGGAGGAAATCGGTGGCGTGGGAATCGCGTGTTACCACATCGAAATACCTCCGATGGCGCCACCGGCCAAACTTGCGTGCCCGAGCATGCGTACGAACGATTAGTAGAAATACCCGCGGTCGTCAGTCGGAACCCCTCTCAAGTACCCACACACAAAACAAGAGGCTTATTAAAATCTGCTATGAGAGACAATGGGGAAGTTCGAGTAGCGCCATCTGTTGTCTAGATTTCGAAACTCGGATCCCGTTATACAATGCGCGACATATTTGAAATTTTCAGTGTCACGAACTGGGTAAACGAATGTATTCCTATTCAATTTTACGTTGTGTATTTTTTTTTTGTGGTAACGTTCGCATTTGTTGGTAATGAAAATTTCAGTTGATTTGCAAATAATCGATATTGCCTTTTCATTTGAACATGATCCAAGTTTTTAAATAACTTCAGTATTTGCTGATCGAAGTTTATTTGCTAAAGCATTTTTATGCTTTATGGTCTTCGGCATCGAATTGAATGATAAAAAATGGAATAAAATTAGCATACGGTACAGTTAATTTTTGAAAGCAGAACGAATCGACCTGCTAACTTTTGCAAATTTATTCATTAGACTTTATGATTCCATCTTTTTAAAATTGCAGTTATTTGCTGAATGAGTGAGCATTGTCAGTCAGTTTGGAAGTATTTTTGCATGATGCCAAAACATTTGGTTCAGTTATAGAATCTATTTTCAGACAACGGAAATTTCTCAAATGTGTATTGATAGCTGGTTCTGCTTGCATTGTTGAGAGAACAACCAAAAAACATTTCACTGCACAAAATCAAAAGCTAATACCTCAACGTGTTATAGCATTCGTCTCAGACTTCAA
Organism: Julus scandinavius; assembly: GCA_034696685.1. Lineage (NCBI taxonomy): Eukaryota > Metazoa > Arthropoda > Diplopoda > Julida > Julidae > Julus > Julus scandinavius. The sequence goes on from JAQGAE010004286.1 coordinate 11,856, forward strand.
CTGCTCCAATGCTCACTTGGTTTTTATTTCGGTTTATTCCATATTGGCACCTTTAAGCGAAAAAACCTGATGTGTACACGAAAAGCAAAATCCCACGATTTCTCGAAAATACTTGCAAGTTTTCCCACCCCCTTCACCCCCTTGTACATTGTGTTAACTCAAGGCGTCCGGGATTCCTGGAACCGAATTCCTTTTCGCATCTTACACATAGAGAACATGCAGCTGCTTGAAATAAAAGAGCCCTACTGGTCTTAGAAGGGAAACTCCCCTTCCACCCCTTAGTCGATGTACCTGTTATCAGGTGAGCACATCTTGATGTTAAGCCGATAGAAGGGCCTCACGTATCCAGATACAGGCCAAGATAAGGTGTTTGCCATAGCGTATAGCCCTTACAATACCACCCATTTCTATCAGCTCCGTCCCAAGCGTGGACATCTAAAGATTAGATAGATGCTCACTGCTGATAACAGAGGGCGTTTCCACACCGGAACAAGATCCCTTAAATGACCATCTCTCTCTCTATCACATGTCTGTGTAATCATTCGTGTACAGGTACAGTTCAATTTAGGCCTAACGCGTTGTAAACAGAATCCAACGATGGGAAAACAAGATGAAATTCTACAGTAACTGAAACACGAAATAAGCATCTCTCAAGTGACCATTTTTTTTTTCAATTCTTGAAAAAAAGCTTCTTCCCCCAAAATTCTGTGTTTCGTTTCTGGCCAATGTTCTGTAGCAACTGTACACCATTCTTTATTTGAAATGTAGTTTAAAATTACGTATTGACTTCGTGTTTGGCCTTATTTTTTCACTATATAGGGGATGGTTTGTGAGATTTTTTTTTAGAAAACAACCAAATTTCTATTTGCTGTATTCAAGTTTGTTATTTACGCAAGATAAAGCAGTCCTTCTCTAACCGGTTGCAAGGAATCTGAGTTCAATTTTATCGCCGATCAGATACAAAAAAAAAACCCTATTTTTTGTCAATGCAAGCCATGTGAAAAAATTTTAACGCTTAGCTCAATACTTAAAACTTTGTAAAAAATAATTAATTTCAGATGAATTAAACTATAATCTATCTTTTACTAGTTCTACCGATTTATGAAATTTTTATAAAATGATCAGCAGAGAGAAAAAAAAAAAAAAAAAAAAAATGTTTGGAGGTGCGGGGCATCGATC
>JAQGAE010004287.1:0-13032 GCA_034696685.1 Julus scandinavius
CACACTGTAAGTTTCAAAAACATGTTTTCGAAAACTCTGCTTTTGCTTTTGCTTTTGGTGTGGTGAAGTCGCACCTTAAGAAGTGGCACGAAAAACGAAAGTTTGAAGTGGCCATGAGTGCTACTCACAGTTCTACCAGTATATGGATGGTCCTTTGGGTCCGGGCATGATCCAGAAAATCCTGGCAAGTCAGTTTGTTGTTCTTGTTGTTATTGGTTTTGAAGATGGCGTCTTCAAAAATGCCTGGGTCACCAGTTTGGAGATCTTCAGGCCTCCAAGAATCGTTGATTTAACACAGGTTTATGATTAATCAAATTGTTTTTTATTTTAACTTATTATATAATGGTAATGGCAGATTAAGGTTAGCATATAATATAAGAATGATTACATCTTGAGATAGTGTTGGCAAGCTGCAGTTGAGGAAGAGACATCTCACCTCGAGGAGCGCTGAGGGCCAAGAGACTTAGCCTGAGGGGTGCTGACCACTATGTCAGCCAAATGGCCGTGGGCAGTGGGCAGTGACCCTGTAGGTATTTGACGTCATGATGTCCAGCAACAGAGCCAGAGTCGCCACAATCCTTTTTTTGATTGCGATTAGACAATGGAATCCCTACCTGGCGATTCTTATGATTTAGTTCAAATTCTGTTTAACAATGATGACTAAGTCGCTGTTGAAGTAGGAGCATTCTCCTAAAATTAGGTATGACCCTTATACTATATTGGCATTTATTTTCTGTCTGTAGGGTATTGAGTTGAATTAAATTGAATTAAACTTCACTGTTTAAGACTTCAATTGTAGACTTGTAGATCTATAGACCTTAACTGCGAGACTTGTATAACAGTTGAACTTCACTGTGCCTTACTCGAATTCCAATGCACCACACTTATGTGCCAATGGGTAAACATGCTGAGGTACTTCTCTTCTTGGCACCTAGGTGTCAGGTACACAACATTACCACTAGGTGGCGCCACTGTCATCCATGACAGTTGCCAAATGTGGCGACTTCCAGTGGCTGCTTTCCAGATAACACAGCCTTTGTGTGGCGACTTCCAGTGGCCACATTTGGCAACTGTCATGGATGACAGTGGCGCCACCTAGTGATGTTGTGTACCTGACACCTAGGTGCCAAGATGAGAAGTAGCTCAACATGTTTCCCTGTTGGCACATAAGTGTGGCGCATTGGAATCCGGGTAAGGTATGGTGATCGTCAGCCCACTGCACATCTTAATAGGTGATGTGATCAGATACATCTACGTGGTAGAAATCCACATCAATGATAGGTGTATCTGGATCTGAATCCTTTTTAGTTTCCATGGATGGGTCCATACCTCGCATTGGTGTTTCTAGCTGACGAGTTGACTTGGTGGGTATTTTCATCTCCTATATGCCTTGGTACAGATTATTCATTGAAAAATCGATCCTTTTGATGTTTTAAGGAATACCATATCTGTTCATGTATCCCTTACACTGTGTTAATGTGCGAAGGCAATCCGTGCCGTAGCACATGATGACCTGTCGACCTCCACCTCCTCCCTTTCGTGGGACAATTGCACTATACCATAGGAGTGGTGGTTATTCATCCTCCATTTCTGGCATCTCTGAATGTCCAACAACATGACTGGTGGCTGGTTTTTCAGTTCCCCTGTTGGCTGGCGTCTTGCTTCCTCCAAAGTCTTTCAACAGAGGGGTCTTTGCCTTCCCATAAAAGGGTGTTGGGATGAATGAAGACTTTGCAGCTGAGGTAGTTGCAACTTGGAATTCATGGTGTGTCCGAAGTTTTCTCCCTTCAGTATTCATTGAATCCGACTCGAAGTCCAAGGACAACTCCAAAAATTGATTCCTTGATGTTCCTTCTTTTTGCTTTTTAGCTCGCATCTCCTTGATGTGAGTAGAACATCGCTGTTTCTTTTGAGATTCTTGCTCTGTGTTTTTGTTGGTGTGGACCCGGTTTTAGTTTCTATTGTACCAATTGTGGCTTCTCGTCGAAGGTGACGCTTGTAGACTCCACAACCTTTTGTAGAGATAGACACCAGACTCTAAAGCCATGTGAACAAATAGCATAGCCGATTAGTATGCAATTTTCAGCAGTGTCCTCCAGTTTGCTTTCTCGAGTGGGTTTTGGGATCAATACATGTGCCTTGCTCCCAATTTTCCTTAGATGTCGCACTGATGGCTTTTTGCCATATTGAACTTCGAACGGCGTAGCATCATCCAAAATCCCACGAGGATAGAGATTTTAGAGGTACACTGCTGTCAGTAGGAATTCCACCTAGAAGACTTTTTCCAATTCGTCATCCTTAGAGACTGAACAATACCCAACAGAGTTCGGTTAAGTCGTTCCGCAACTCCGTTCTGTTGTGGTGAATAAGCGTTGGTCTTCTCATGGATGATCCCTAGATCCCCCAGGAAGGAGTCCATCTTCTGGTTGCAAAATTCTGTGCCTTGATCGGTTCCAATAGGTCCCACCTTGGAATTGGTCTGCCTTTTCATTTCTTTGATGTACTGGCTGATGTAGTTGAAGACTTCCCATTGGTTCTTCATGGGATACACGGCAACCCATAACGACCAATCGACGATGATGGAAATGAAATATCCAGAGCCTTGATGGATGAAGTAGAAATCAGGCCCCAGATATTGCAGTGCAGCAATTCCAGAATCTTGGAAGAGATGCGTTTTTCAATTGGCTTCCAGGGAGTCTTAACACTTTTGCATTCCTTGCAAGTGTCGCAATAGAACTCTCCCTGGACTTAAATACCGGGATCCCGATGACTGTACCCTCTCGAGACATCTTTTGGAAGGTCCGAGCATTTAAATGTCCAAAACGCTTTTTGCCAGATGATCAAGTCGTCGATCTCCTTTTGCTTCTGCTGGATAACATTTGGATGGCACTTCCAATTTCAGCTCGCCTGGGCTGATAATTTACGGTAATGTTCTAAGCTTGAAGCTTTTTCACTGTTGAACTGAAGGATCTCCTGATCCTTAGTTTCAAACAATGACTTTGCCGTTGCCTCAAATCCATGAAAATCCAGTTTGATTGGCCTGGAACCCTGAGATAAGGTTGCGGCGTCCTGATGGCACATAACCCACATTTTTGAGTTGGACGAAGCGGGTCTGTCCATTTACGTTAGATCGGAGTATAACCGTTCCCACTCCGATGACTGAGAACTCGCCGTCATAGCTCTTCAGGTTTCTATGGGCAATCCATCGAAGATCACTGTACCACCATTTATGCGTACATAAGTGCATTGCCGTTCCAGAGTCACAAATCCTCTCGTCCAGGTAGCTTGTATCATTCTGCATATTTCCACAAAGAAAGCGTCAAAGAACTTTGAAGTGGATTCATCTGGTTGATGTAGATTCTGGGATCTTCTATCTGGCTTAGAGCAGTTTTTGGCGTAGTGACTTCCTTTGTTACAGTTGAAACACTTTACTGGCTTCTTCATCAATGAAGTGGATGTTGTAGAACCGGTAAACTGCCTTGATAACCTGCTCACTTTAGCTGTGTGACCTGGTTTGCCACAGAGTTGACACTTGATTTTCTTCGAGTCCGCTCCCTTACAAAAATGTTAGGTATTATCTTGGTTAAATTATGGTATCAAGGTATATTTTAGGTTTCTTAAAGGTATACAAATTTGAAACCTTTGCAATGAAATGTTTCAAGTTTTCTTTTAGGTTTTTTTATTCACTAAAAGGTTTTGTTCACATTCAATGTATCTTTTAGGTTTCAAATATGTAGGTATTGCGGAAACGTTTATAAGTATCAAAAAATTTGAAGTGAAATAATAAATATACTTTAAAGATACTTTGATCACAAATTTCTGGTGTATGTCAGAAAAATATATCCCATATGGAAAAAATATAGCTGGAAATATATATTTTTTTCAAATGTAATGGTTATATATGGAACATATTCAGAAATATGCATATCAGTATATGCATAATACAATAAATATATATTGAGCCAATTTCTGAATATTTATATACAGGGTGTTTCAGCGCTATGTTGCCAAACATTGGGGGCATGTAGAATGGGTCCATACAAGCCATTTATGTTAATGTACCCATAGGCAGAAATGCCACATTAGGGTATGGGAGGCTGTACTAGCCATTCCCACGATGGCCATTGCATGCCGCATACCATGTTCATGTTTTATTTCAGACTGACAGCATGAAGCAATATACCTTTGCTGAGCTTGGAGATATGCATCTTGTGTCATTGCACATACTATGGGTGCCAACCACTCAACAGTTTGGCGGGTCCTGAACGAGCAATTGCTACATTCCTACCATGAACAGAGGGTTTAAGCTATGGGTCCAACCGACTTTCCCCTACAGGCAGTACTGCCAGTGATACTAGGACTGCATTCATCATGATCCTCATTTTGGCATGTCCATTTTGTTCAGGGATGAGGCTTGCTTCGCAAAGGATGGCCTCTTTAACAGACACATATAGGATGACACAAACCCACATGTCATGCATATTAGGGGACATCAGGAGCAGTTCTCTGTCAATGTGTGGGCTGGCATTGTTGGTGACCAGCTGATTGGTCCTTACATGTTGCCACTGCGCCTGAATGGTAACATTTATCACCACTTCCTGCAGCATGTGCTCTTTGACCTCTTAGACGGTGTTCCACTCGTTGTGCGGCAGACAATGTGGTTTATGCACAACGGCGCACCTGCTTATTTCGCACATGCAGTGTGGGCATGGCTAAATGATACATTCCCCGGCCGCTGGGTTGGCAGAACAGGTCCTGTGCCATGGCCACCATGGTCTACTGATTTGACACAATTGGACTTTTTCTCGTGGGGCCATGTCAAGAGCCTTGTCTATGAAACACCTGTAGAGACTGTGGAGGACTTAATCGCCCAGATATCAGTCGCCCGCGAATTTGTTCAGCAAACACCTGGCATTTTTGTGAGGGTTAGGCAGAACATTATCCGTCGGTGCACCGCATGCATTGATGCTGGTGGCCATCACTTTGAACAGCTGTTATGAATATCTGTGCTCTTGTTTAAATAAACAGAATATACATCAGAAATGGCTGGTACTTGCTTATCACCCAATCACAAATCAAAACACATTGGGCCCAAAATGGGACTGCATTGATCTTTGGTAGCCTCCAGCACCCTAACCGGGCAATTCCGCCTATGGGTAAATTAACATAAATGGCGTGTATAGACCATTCCTACATGCCCACAACATAGCGCTGAAACACCCTGTATATGATGTATTTAAGTATGGACATTTTATGGTAGTAAATTTTAAGATTAAAAATGATTTAAAAATGACATACTTTGTAGACGTCATTTTACAATATGAAATGACCAGAAAATGACGTTCTTTTTTAAAGTAAAGGCGTCAATGCAAAAAAAGACGTCAATAGAACGTCACGTTTTGGTCGGATTGCTACCTGAGTAGGGACCTTAGTTTAAATTGCCACCGGAAAGAGTGTATAATTAGAGAATTTTTCCTATATGTAAAAATTCCTACCGACCTTAATTAATCGAGCAGAAATCACATAACCAACACGACCACCGGCATTGGTTACCAGCTAATTTAAATTAATGTGGAACATCAATAAAAATGTCTTGGAACAATATAAAAGGAATCAATTTCATAAATTGAACATGTTAACAGAATAATTACTTTGATATGGCTAGGTCAAGGTTCACATCTTAATCGATGAGAATAGTCAAAATGTTGTTCCTGAGTTCCAGATTTTTGTAAGGAGAGTATGCAGGGATATATGTGACATTAATTCGTTTGTGTTTAAAAGTTAAACATTTTTACTTTTTTTTGCAGATTCTTGGAAAGATTTGCTTTATCTTAGCATCACTATATGGAAAAATTATAATTTTATGCTCACCAGGAAACATAAGTGACAGGGAATGCATCATTCGTCATAACTTGTATATCGTTGCAGCTGTTGCTTATACCTTTATTATCCAAAATGTAGTTCTTCTGAATTACATCAGGCACAGAAAAGCATATGAAAGCACGTTTGTGGTAAACTAATATGTTAATTGGTTTTATACAAAGGTGATGAATTATAATTGAAAAGTCTGTTTCTTTCCAGGATCCTCTATTTACATTGATTGGCTTTGTGGTCTATGTTTCCGTTGGAGGAATTCAACTGTTTTATGGCATTTACTCTGAGAAAAATAAGCAAATAGCTATTTCGGTAAGCATTCTAGTTTGCAAATAAACACATTCTCAAATTATCAGTAAGACAATGTGAAGAAATTAACTTATTTGCATAATTTGATTTTATTCAGGGTCAAAATTAGATCACATTTGAATATTGTTTCTAACCTTAATTTTATGTTTTTCACATTCCCAACATATTTAATTAAAGGTTATTACTTGACTAATTTGAGATTTGATTTATTCATTTTTAATGCATTATGAGAAATTATATCCCATACGAAAACAATATGCAGAAATTCTGTAGAAAATATTCCCAGTCCAATTTCTGCATAAATGTCTGTGCAGACTTATGTAAAATTTATGTATAAACTGGTTTGCAAGCAATAACTGCATAATTACTTTCGTCAGGTTTACTGCAGAATGTCTGCAGAAAAGAAATGGTTTAATCTTTCTGCAAAATTGTTTGTTCAGAAATTAACACACAAAATGCAATTCTAAAACTATTATGCAGAATAGTTGCATAAAAATAAACACAATTATTCTGATGAATTGGTTATGGCAAAATATGTTCTGCAGAAATCTACTTATGATTTTATGCATTTTCAGTACATAACATGCATGCAGGAATCATGCTGCAGAGGTGGTGATTTAACAGAAAATAATAAAACCCTTACAAAAATAATGTGCATAAAATGACCAGAAAAAAATCCCATTGTGTTTACTGCAGAAACTATTATATACATATTCTGCACAGCTTTCAACCAAATTTCTGCATCATTAATTTTCTGATGCTTTTAACTTGCAAAAATAGATATGCAGAAAGTTACCTTATGAAAGGTGTCCTCTGCAAAAACATTTCTTTAGTTATTAAATGTCAATTTACCTGGCATTAAATTAAAAACATACTATAGATACCACACAAAATATTTTGAGATTTCATAAGAAATAAATACAATTAGATACCAATATGCATTTATACTGCAAACAGTTTTACTAAAGCTTGAAAGCAAAATGTTGATTTTACCACGTGTTTTTTTGTTAGTTTGATTGCATTTCCAAAGGCATGTTGAGTATCCTCATTACAAAAGACAAGAAGTAATTTTGTTATAAGCATGACCCAAACGTTTTCCAATAAATTAAAAAATGAAACCTTTTATTTGTTGTTTCATTTAACATACTATAAATAGACTTACTTATTCCTAAGTATTTTCTTAAAGGTCAAAATTATACCTGGAAATTTTGTATGGTCCATCATGTAGAAATGCAACATTATATGCATTTACACTGTAAAACAGAGTCGTATTTTCCTAATTTTGTATTTGAAAAATAATTTATTATCTCAATACTTACCTAAATTTCAGCAGAAAAGTAAGACCTATCACTAGCATTGTCTTTATTTCATTTTAAACAAATTTTAAGACACAAAATTCCTGACAATCAGTTGGAAATAATACAAGTATATTCTCAACTGAATATGATATCAATTAATACAATTATTATACATGTTATATATGTGCAGTACTGGATATGTGTTATATATGTACGAGTTTGTGTGGTTTAGTAAAAGCCAAATGACATTAGATTTGTCTTAACCGGGTTGTTGTAGTTATAGATAAGAGATCGGTATAAGATAAAATTTCCTTTATTCGTTGCAACGTTTCGTCCGGAAGTCAGACTTCATCAGGCATTTATGCCACACGACCACAACGAGCCAAGCGCGTTAATCGCAAATCGATTCATTGTGCATGGGTTGTCTTGGAGTCCGAACTGAACTCGCTTTTTGGGGGCTAAGCTCTCAGTAGTAATGGAATTTCCTGTGAAAATACTTTATTAACTGTTTGTATTAAATACTACTCGAATCAATGTTTGTAACAGAAGTTACAAAATCTAATTTGATGAGTGTTGTTGTTGTGAATGATCATGTGACTCGATCGTTCGTTGACGTTTATGCGCGATCCGTCCGTCTACATTCACACAACAACACACAAAACATTCATATCACATGACACATAATTAATATTTAATAAATATGCGCATTTAAAACCTTAGTGGTAATGAAGTTCCAGTATTAGCTAACCATTACTCTCTTTTCTAATGCTTCACTTCTACAAAGTACCGGTTGTCGATTGGGTATAAGCGTTAGTCGAGTATTTGTAAGTTTCTGGGTTTGGTTCCCTCTGTGCACCATTTTTTTGTATGGGTATGCATAAATATGTCTGCGCTTTAAATTCTGGCAATAATATTCTGCAGAAAGTTTTACAAGGCCTTTGCGCAGAAAAAGTCACACTAATGCTGCAAGTTGATTTATGCATAAATAAGCATGGTATGTTCTGCATAACTTCTGCCGACATTTTTTCGTATGGGATTCCTCACTTTGGATTTGTTAGGAGTTTTTTTAACTTGCACCCAGTGTCTTCTCCTATTTTTTACGCCAGAATCGATCCATCCTCCTACATGGGTCAAGTCACAAATGTATTTTGGTCTTATCTATTGTTGTTCAAAGTTGCGAACGGTTATACTCAGTTTGTTATCTGCGAAAGTTAAGTTGCACTTATATCAGTTGTCAATTCTTGAAAAAAACTTCATTTAAGTAAATACTCATTTCTATGCATGAATAAACCATGCGTGAAGGTTAATTGAACTTTTGTGTTTACAACAGATTTTTTTGTGGTTCGATCATAGAGTCACATCTACTATTTTTACTTCAGAACATTTTGTATATTTTTGGTCTCAATTGTTGCCACTACTGAACTTTTTGCACCTTTGAGCCGGAAGTTTGTGCATTTTGCATTGTGATGAACCCAAAGGTTGGGGTCCAAAGGACTGCACAAGGCCGTTGTGGGTATGCGAACTGGTATGCGGGCGAGGAATGTTGGTATGGGAGAGGCGCCCTCTCTGTTGCCCTGGGTTGACCTGCAAGACCGATTGCAAGGCTTGCTGGGAAACTCGGGGCGAGAGAGAGGGTAGTCTGGGTGGTGGGCCTGACCAGGGTGGTCGTCCTGTTTATGTACGCGCGTGAGCGTTCAATTGCCAGTTTCGATTTGTAAAAAGTCCTGCCCATTGGCAGGCGGTAACTGGGATTTAAATGTCTTTTAATAAACGTGTTTTATGAGTACCCGCGTCCCCGGCTATATTAAATGCTCAGGAGGACAGATGGGGTCTCCCGACCCTCTAAGCATAAACACCTTCCACCAACAATAAAAAATAGGGACACAGTGTTGTGCGTTAGTGATCAAACAGTTTTTTGTTTGACAACATAGGCATGTTTTTGGAAAAGGCTATCAAAAAGTGATCCCCATTAAAGCTAAGATCAATGTGGTTCAAGCCTTCGTGAATTAAACATTTAAGGTGAAGCCTGGCCTACAAAACATTTAACTCTGGCTTGAATCATTAGATAAACTATGTAGGCAGTTTGAGGTTATCCTGGAGAAAATTTAAGACCAGGCGGCTTGGGGGTGTCCACGAATTTGCCGCCCCCCACACCCAAATTTACCAAAAAAACTACAACAGAAAATATGCATTTTTAATGCAGGAAAATCATGTTTTTAATGGAAAAAACAATGCATTTTTACTTTAGAAAAATCGTGTTTTTTTCAGTAATGAAGACTGCACTTTTAGTGCAGAAAGTTAGCACGTTTCGAGCTTTTTCGAGCTGAAACACTTTATCAGAAAATTTTGCACATTTGCTCATGAAATATTGCATTTTTTACGAATGAAATATGCACTTTTCGAGCTTTTTCGAGCATAAAAACTTCTTTATAAAATTTTGCACATTTGCTACTGAAATTTTGCAGTTTTCACGAATGAAAACTGCACGTTTAGTGCAGAAAATAAGCACTTTTGCTGCTAAAAAATTAGAAGGCTAAAGTCAGACGACAATGGCATCTAAAGAATTTATATTATTTGCCAAAATGTTATACTTAGGTTCAATTAAAAAATAAATGATTTTGCATACGTTTATAAATTATATATTCATATATATTACAAATTATTAGGAAAATTGGACAAAATCTAACACATAACTTTTAAAAAAATGAATCAGAAATTTATCTTCCATGATAAATATTAAGGCAACTCTAATTCCAGTGCTCCGTGTCTTTTTTTGTTTTTTTTCTCCAAAAGTAGCCAATCATTTTGGCTAAAAATAAATTGCATCTGGTGCAATTTAGTGGAAAGTTTTTGGGACCAATATACTAATAGCATGCACATTAATTCTTGAAGTGTGACTGCCTTATATTCCCATATGCATGCTACATAGTGACCATACAAATTTCCCCTAGCTAATTTCGCCCTTTTGGGATTAAAAATTCACAAGCATGTGCTAGGTGACCTATATTTGGGTCACCAAAAGATGACCAAGTAGGTCTATGTATATCCTGGATTAACGGATTCTTATTTGCTAAAAGTATTATGTTTGATAAATTCCATCTGGGTGTCTGAAGTGAAGGGTCCGCCCCAGGCGGACCGCCCCGCCCCCCATTGCTATGCCACTGCAGGTGGCTAATGGAACATCATCAGTACTACAAGCAAGGCACACGAGAAGGTAATGTAATAATCAGGCCAGTTTATAGGGGATTGATTGGTGATTGGTACCGAATCACTGATTGATTCTTTAAGAGACATAGGCCTAGACATTGTTAGTATCTAAGGTGCACACAAAAGGAGGTATAGTTGCCTATGTTAGGAGGGTTACAGCATCAGCGGTTTGTGCCAACTGAATACCAAGTGCTCTAAAAATAAGGATGAAGCACCCAAAGGTGTACCTCACTGGGGGAACAATTTCAACTTAAAAGACAAAACAACTGATACAGGGTCAACCCACAGTCATCTTCCCATGAAAATTGATTATGAGGGAGATGAAAGATCTTGGAAAATTCTGGACAACATCATGGGGGATAACACATTGGGGATTGTCCAGAAATGGGATGAAAAAATATTAGCCCCTAAAACCCCTGAATGAGGCATCAATGACTCGGGCTATAGTGGAGGAACATTTCCCACCTACTTTGTCTGGCCCAGTCATGCCAGCCTCCGCACCAAGCAAATGGGACTCATATATGGTCCTGTTGGAGGCACATGAGGATGAAGTTTTCGGGAAAGGATGATTTAGTGCCCATTAAAAGAACATTCAGTAATGGACCTGTCAGCCATAACTCATGGAGGGAATGGATAAAAGCACTTAGCATGAGCTCTGACCATTACACATAATGTAAAAAGTAGGTTTCATTCCTATAGAAATCTATATATGATGCTCACGTATTGAGATATCCAGAAAATCTCCCCAAATATCTCCAGCTGAAATATTGGAACTCTGCAACAAGAAAACGTTCTTCTGTCTGGATCTGCTTCTCGTTTTGTGTAAGCTACAAGTTCCATCAGATAATATAATTCAATTGATATATGTAATGTGGCAGAGATATCTCCAGGAGTATAAAACGAATAATGCACTTGTAGTACATCATGAGAATCTGGTAGCTCACAGCAGCCAACATAAGGATCCCATTTAATCTTGTCAAGTGGCTCCAGCATTCAGTTGTTAACTGGGAGAAGTTGTCATTCTTCCAACTGCAATACTGAAGGCCAACAATGAGTTAACACTTTCCTCAGCAGAAAAGTTTAATTGGCATCAGGGGTTTGGGTGTAATGTCACCACAATAAATGGATTGACAACAATCAATATTATTTCGCTTTGAACACAAATCAAATAGAAATGCTGCCTTCATCTTTCCTTAAATCACTGGGAGTTTCCTGCCTATGCTATTGACATGTTAAACTGGAGATCAACAAACTTGGGATTTCTTTGGGTTAGCTTGGAGGCGGTGACATCAATGGTGGTCGCTGCAACAGAGAAAAAGGGAAAGACTGATTAGCGCGTGCATGCTAATTCTGACATGCAAAGGTTGATATCATTTATTGCACCAAACTGAACATCAGGGGTTTATAAGGACCCAACATTAAACTCGAAATGAGTTGGCTAGTGATCTCGAGTCCCATACAGTCAACTGTATATCAAAGTGCATTTTGTATGTAGAAATCTGAAAATAAACCATTTTGAACTTTAAAACACTGTTGATGTCTACAGCCAAAACCCATACTTTAACACATCTCTAAATCGAGATCTGGTTTCCGTGCAGGACCAAGTTGGAAGATATACTTGACGAAGCGGTGCAAGTACTGTCCGTCCTAGCATCCGACAGTTGATCAACAACCGGAGGTTCGGAACCGCCGCAGGCTGTATATCAACAAATACAGAGATTAACTTATCTTCTTGGTTTACCATAAACCATACCTAAATGTAACTTAGCTTACCTAGAATGGAAACTCACCCAATGGTCACTCGAAAACAGGGACGCAAGGGAGTGACGGAGGTTCCCACGTCCCGACCACTCTGGAAGGTCCGGCTGTTACCCAACAGTAAGGGGAACACCCGGCAGTTGTCAACTACAGATCATCAAAACCTACGGAAGCTCCGACCGTCACGCAACGGCCGGATGAACAACCGGTAGCTGACAGCTACCCGACGTCCTTACAACAGGGACCGCCAGACTCTACCATGCAATACTCATTGACATTTTACTTAAAATTGTCATGTTTTTGATGTTGGTGCAGCAGCAGAATCGATTCGTTGTGGTAGTCTCATATATATGACGACATTGTTTGGCTGGTCAGTTGGAGGCATGGTTGAGAACGAGGAAGTCTCCAGTCACAACATGATTCTTGTGAGGACAGTACTTTAGAAATACAACTGAGGAACCTATGATGTCTACCATTTTGTTCAGTACTAGAGCCATGCAATATGTTGAAACGAAGGTTTCGATTTTTAACACGTTTTTATTGCGGGGACGTTATTGAACATAATTCGAATGAATACATAATTAAA
>JAQGAE010004288.1:0-13032 GCA_034696685.1 Julus scandinavius
AGTTGGTCTTAAGCGCTTTGTTTCGGTGGGCACTTTTGTAGCGTAAGTGTGGGGCTAAGGTCACTTTTATATTCCACGCTAAGGTCCATCTTTGGAGATGGACATTTTTTAGATTTTTTTGGAGAAGAATTTGAGGGTTTCAAAAGTTTTTTTTTGTCTCCTGATGGTTTTTTTTAGTTGTGGTGCTTTCAGGGAAGATCTTAGGGCCTCAGATGTAAATAACCCAGTTGTTTGTACGAAAGACTCGGTTTTTTATTTGAAAGACTCAATTTTTGTACGAAGGAACAACATTTTTCATTTGTTGTACTTTTAATGAATATTTTAGGGCTTCTGGTGTGAATGTTTGTACGTAGGACCTGGTTTTCCATCCGAAGGACTCTAGTATTATATATGTGATGCTTGCAATGAAAATCTTGGGGCTTTGATGTGAAAGACTTAATTTTTTACTGGATGTTTTTCGCAAAATACCCAACAACCGAACTCGATTCTCGAAGACCAAGAGTTGGGGCCTTAAAGGTCTCAGATTGTGCCGAAAATTTCAAAAATGTTACGATCCTACGGCCGAAGAGCAAACGCTGCGTTGGTTTATCATCCATCTACACCTGCGCCAAACATTGCGTCCGTGATCCCTAAGATTTTTACGCAACTCTTAGGCCCTTTTTCCTTATCGTGTCCTTACTTCTCGATCCGACAGCAAAATGTATAAATAGGAGTCCCGGAATCCAACTTTTGCTCCTCCCCTTTTGAAAAAACTTTAAAAAATGTGTGGCGAGCATTACTCGAGCATCCGTCGAGGGGCCCTTGTCGCGCTACCCGGAAAGTCGCACATGCTTTTCAAAGGGCCCTTTCTCAGATATTTTTCCTTCTCTTTGTGTCTTCGCAGGTGGTTTCGATGAACGATGTGATTCGGGAGAATCGCTTCAGCAACATGAGTTTCGACTTGGAGCTCCCGGAACTCGTCGGAGAGAGCGAGATTCTGACGGAGGAGCATCGCAAAGAGGTAACGAAAGATTTTGCGTTTCGGAACGGTCCTCGAATATCGGAACATCGGCCGCATTCAAATCTCGTGCGGATTTTGTTCAGATTTTCAAGGTTTTGCCCGCTCGCGCCGAGGGTTATTCCTGGTCGCTGATATTCAGCGCCGCGGAACACGGATTCAGCCTGCAGTCCATGTACAGGAGGATGGCCAAGTACGAGAGTCCGGTTCTACTCATCATCCAGGACACGGAAAACAACGTAAGTTGAGAACAGAGTTTTTGACCGCTACGGGCGCGGTTCCATCGCCTACGTTCACATTTTAACTTTGTGCCCTTTCCGCGCAGGTGTTCGGCGCCATGACTTCGTGCATCTTGAAGACGAGCGATCATTTCTACGGCACTGGAGAATCGTTCCTCTTCACTTTCTACCCTCAGTTCAAGGCGAGTGCCCTTTGAAGCCGCTGCCGCGGGGGAAGAAGCCCTTATGTTCGACGGGGTTGTTTTATGTACTTTTTTTTGGTTTTTTTGTCTTTCGCAGACTTTCAAATGGACCGGAGAGAACGTGTTCTTCATAAAAGGAAATCCGGACTGTTTGGCAATCGGAGCCGGAGAGTAAGTATGGGCACGAAAGAAGTTTTGGAAGGGATCGAAGGGTTTTTGGGACCATCTTGAAATGCGGCTGAAATATGTGAAGGGGTTTTTGAATGGGCCGAAGGGTTTAGGACCATCTTCGAGTAAATTTGAACCTCGTAAGGGAGTCTTTGAAGGGACCAATGGGTTAGGGCATCTTGAAATGTTGTAGAACTCCCGTTAAGGAGTCTTTATCGGGAATAGAGAGTTAGGGCCTTTTTATGCGGGAATCTTAAGCAATCATGAAAGGATACAGGGTTATGGGTACCTTTCAATTGCGAAGGCCCACTTAGAGTAGGGCCTACGGGGTTTAGAACCATCTTCAAATGGATTTGGACCTAGTTTGGAAGTCTTCGAAGGGATTAATGGGTTAGGGCATCTTGAAATGCTGTAAAACCCCTGTTAAGGAGTCTTTATCGGGAATAGAGTTAGGGCCTTTTTATGCGGAAATCGTAAGGAATCTTTATAGGAAACACTGGGTTATGGGCCCTTTAAAGTGCGAAGGCCCACTAAGAGTAGGGCCTACGGGGTTTAGGACCATCTTCGAATAGATTTGAACCTCGTTCGGAAGTCTTTCAAGGGACCAATGGGTTAGGTCATCTTGAAATACTGTAGAACCAAAGTTGAAGGGACTGAAGGATTTAGGACCATCTTGGAATGCGGTGGAAATATGTTAAGAGGATTTTGGATGGACCGAAGGGTTTAGGACCATCTTCGAATAGATTTGAACCTAGTTTCGAAGTCTTTGAAGGAACCAATGAGTTAGGGCATCTTGAAATACCGTAGAACCCCCGTTAAGGAGTCTATATCGGGATCAGTGGGTTAGGGCCTTCTTATGCGGGAATCGTAAGCAATCGTGGAAGGAAACAGGGTTATGGGCTCTTTCAAGTGCGAAGGCCCACTAAGAGTAGGGCCTACGGGGTTTAGAACCATCTTTAATTACATTTGAACCTCGTTTGGAAGTCTTCGAAGGAACCAATGAGTTAGGGCATCTTGAAATACCGTAGAACCCCCGTTAAGGAGTCTATATCGGGATCAGTGGGTTAGGGCCTTCTTATGCGGGAATCGTAAGCAATCGTTGAAGGAAACGCGGGGTTATGGGCCTATTCGAGTGCGAGGACCCCACTTAGGTTAGGGCCTTCTTAACTAATCGGCCCGTTCTCCGTATTTCAGCGGTCTTTTCGGTCTGTGGTTGGACGGAGACCTTTACCACGGGAGGAGCCACCGCTGCAAGACCTACAATAACGACACGCTGTCCAGTAACGAGGACTTTTGCGTCAAGTTACTCGAGGCTTGGGGCTTCGTCGACTTTGGAATTGCGGACAGCAGCCTGTGTTAGGACCTTTTCCACCTTCCGTCTTTGGGCGAATTGTCACGGCCGCGGACTAAGGACCCTTTTGCCGCCTCGGTCCTTTCGCTGTCCGTTTTTTCAACGCGGCAGCCGTTCGAAGAGCAATGGCGGCACGCACGCACACACCTCGTCTCGTTAACCGCCGTTAACTGTCGTTAGCACCCGCCCCGCGCAACTTTTTTGTTCGCTTTTGTTTCGTTAATTTTTTTTTTTTCGGTCTTAACTACTTTTTTTTGCCGGTTTTTTTACTTATCCGGAAAGAGGACTCTGAGGAAAACTGGAGAAAATCTGTCGTTAGACTAGTTAACGGGAAGATTCGTTGACCGGCAAGAAGATGCCGCCCCGGTTTGTTCGAAACCGTTAGGACGGGAGGAGGAAATTATAAGATTAGTTAACGGCTACTTTGTACGAGGAAATCGATCGATAGATTCATTTACCGAGGGAAAATCCGGCGTTAACTTTGTGCGGGATTTGCGAAGATGCCGGCTCTCCCGTTTGTTCGAAAATGTTAGGGCACGTTAAAAGCTTTGGGAATCTATCGATAGATTTATTAACCCGAGGGATTAGTTAACGGGGAGACTCGTTAACGCGAAGATTAACCGGTGAGAATATTCAACGTTAACTTTCCGACGGCAATCGGGAAGTTTTAACGAGAGTTTAACTAAAGATCCATTCGCAACAAATCAACTAAAAATTTGGCGGATAAGCGGTATTTGAACTTCTCGTTAACTAAAAATTGACCATGGTTAGGACATGGAGGTTTTTCGGGATAGACTTAACGGGCGATTTAGTAAGGACCGAAATCGTGCGCATAACTCATCTAGTCCGTAAATTTTCCTTTGTTTATTTGTTCGTTTCCAAAAATCAGGGAAAATTTTGTTTGGGGTTGCGGGAGGTTTAACGGATCGCTTAATTTAATCGGCAAAATTACTTTCGCCGCCATTCCGACGTTTCGTGTTTCACTTTTCAAAAAAAAAAAGTTGTGTTTTTTCAGTTTTTGTGAAAATTCGGCATAATTCCCGATACGGGCCCTTTACCGTGAAAATACGGCGAGGGTCCTTGTTTTGCGCGAAACTACGAACGCGTAAAAATAGTTTATTTTGTTATTAACGAGCATTTGGCGAAAGCTACGGTGCGCTTGTTGTTCCTGTTAAAAAAACAAACGGATTTCTATGGATTCTACTAATATTCTATTAAATATGAAATTTGATTTATTTTATTTGTTATTTTTGTTTTTGTTTTTTCATCTTTTTTGTTGCGTAGATTTTTCTTAAGATATCGAGACCCGTTAACTCGATGCCTACGCCGATACCGCCTAGCGACACTATTTCGGGAGTTGATTTAGTTTAAAGAGTCCATTAACACACACTTCGGTTACTCTGGCGAAGTAACCATCGTTCCATTTTCCCGTGTATCGTCTCGTAGGACGTTCAAAGCGTTGCTGCTAGTTTTTCAAGAAGTAACGGACACGTAACTGGATGTGGAAATGGACACAAAGTTCGTTTTTGCTGAGTTTGAGGGCATTTTTAAATTTTAAATCAATTTGTTTTTTGCTTCAAAATGCCAGCTCCTGCTATGTTTTGGTCTTTTCTGGAATACTAGAATGTCCCGCAACCTCTATTTTTGTTATGATTCTACAAAATTCACCTTGTCATTTCTGAATCTAGAATATCCCTCGCATTCCATTTTTTGCCAATTCTAAAATGTCCCCTCCCCTACTTTCTATTTTATGCTGGTTTTGGAATGCCACCCACCTTCAATTTTTTACCAATCCTGGAATGTCCCCTACATTCTATTTCTTTTTCCTGAACCTGGAATATCCCTCGCATTCCATTTTTTGCCAATTCTAGAATGTCCCTATCCCTACTTTCCATTTTGGGCTGATTTTAGAATGCTTCTCCCTCACGTTCCTTTTTTGTTGTCAATTTTAGAATGTACGCTACTTTCCATTTTATTTTATGTTCGCTACCTTATGTTTTATTTTCTTATTCTAGAATGTCCCTCACTCTGCATTTTTTTTGAACAATTCTAGAATGTCCTCCATTCTATCTTTTAATCATTCTAGAATGTTTCCCCTGCTTTCTATTTTGTGCTGATTCTAGAATGCTCTTCACGTTCCATTTTTTTGTGAATTCTAGAATGTCCTCTTCATCTTTCTGTTTTTTTTTTTAATCTAGAATATCAGCTACCTTCCATTTTGTTTTAAGTCCGCTACGTTTAATTTTTTAATCTAGAATGTCCCTTCCAGCTTTCTATTTTTTAAAAAAAAAATTCTCATTCTCCAATGTGTGACTTTTTTGTGTGCTGGTTGTTGGTTGTGTGTGATCCGTAGGCATCGTGTTGATTTAGACGCAAACAAGTGAAATAATGATTTTTTTTACCAAATTGTTATTCCCTTCAACTATCAGGAAATGGCTAATGGAAATTTCCAATTTTTTAATTTTGAAGTTTTTTGACAGCAAGAATTTTTAGGAGAAAGTCTTGAAAATGTGTTTGTTAAATCTTGTTTTGTAGTTCAGTTTTTAAGAAACGGTATGTTTTAATACACATTTATATGAAAATGTTATTTTTTTTTGTAGAGAAAATGTAAAAAAAGTCCTGTTTTATTCCCTGATTATGAAGAAAGTTGGTGCAACCAGATATTATGGTACAGCATTTTTCTCTCCTTATTTTTCTTATTTTGTTATTATTATCATTATATCTTTGTTGAAACGCCATTTTGGGTTAAAACAGTAGAAATGTTTGTTAATTTTGAAGTTTCATTTGAAATTGTCCCTTGTTTTTTCACAAAAAAAGCCCTTTGTAGTCCATGTTTGCACCAAATCCGTGGATTTAATGTTAAAACAATGCTTTAATGGCTTGATCAGATTGTATAAGTGTAAATAGTCGTAATGATCTCAAATTTAGTCTAGATTTTATTTTAAAAATAATGAAAAGTATTAAAAAAAAAATGCGAAATTTTGTAAATATCAAAAGAGATTCCACGATGGCGTCTGTTCTATATATACAGTACATAAATATATATATTGGCGTAAACAAATTATTTTGAAGTATAGCCCGAATAGTCGTTTAGTAATACCGTATACTGTATAGTATTACTGTATACTGTATATTATATAAATATAGAATGTATATTATTATTATTATTACGAGATATGGCTTCTCATAGAAATCTATTAGTTTGTAAACTGAATTTGTGTACAAAATAATTAGCTGTGTGGATGAAAATTAAAACAAATGCACGCACATTCTCATGCTTGTCTCGTTCCATCTTCCTTAACCTGTCTAAACTAATAATGATTAACATATTAATTATCGATATATTACCTAATACTGGCATAGTGTTTTCAGATTATTACAAAACTAATGTATGATGCGAATTATATATTTTACTATTAATTAAAAACTAATAACTATAGTTTATAATTAGCTATTAATGATAAACTACTATTAACTAGTAATTATGTTGACAAAGTTTTGATGTTTGCAGAACTTGATTCAAGATAATTTTATGGAAAGAATGTTGAAAACAATAGTAATTATACTAACTAATAATAGTTAATAATACTAATAAAAACAATGGTGATTATAATGCATATTGTTTATTAAAAATATGACAAAAATTATCACCTTGTAGGATTAAAACAATAGTTATAATAAATTAGAATCAATTAGTGCCAACTATTAATAGTAATAATGTTACATTATTTTTGGATTACCGTTTCTTATAATTTAAATATTAATCCATATTTTACTTACGTTTTTTTCAAGCACCCTGTATTAAATATAAAGTCTATAGGCTAAAGCGCCTTAACCTCATCTCTCATATTAAGCGACGCTCATTAACCATGCTTTCTATCTCTTCCAACTAATCACAGCTGTGTGCCATCATGTTTTAAAAAATCATTTCGCCATCTAGTCACTAGATGTCGCTAGTGTCTCTAAGTAATTCGGGGTTTTAAATATAAATGACGTGTTACGCCTAATGCCCATTGGCTATCTTACTCCGCCTCCATATCTTGTGTTTTAAATTTCATCCAATCACAGCAAGATGCCATGACAGCTTTTAAAAAGCAGTTCGCCTTCCTGCCGCTAGGTGACACTAGCGTCTATGCGCTTCGTGCATATAACAGCGGGTTGATTAAAGTGCCAGCGTTAGTTTTAGTCCGAGAGTCCTACAGTTTAACACGGAAATTCAAGAACAGCATACACAATGGTAAGTTTTTTCCAACATTTTCGGCTTTTATTATTCGTTTTTTTCGCTTATTTCTCGTTTTATTGTCTTCCTCGACGATTTTTCTTACTTTATTTTCTGATAGCTATCTTTATTTCTTCGTCTTTTCGGTTTTTATTTCGCCACTTCATTTTCACATTGTCTCAAATTCGCAAGTTGCGTAAACGTGTTTACTTTGCATTTTTCTTTGCTTTAATTTTAACGAAATGGACCTTTTTTTCAATCAAAATTTCAATTTGCTGGTGTTTAAGTGTTTCGTATACATTTCTTCAACTTTTCATCCACGTTTTTCCTCTTCTGTTTTCCATAATAAGCAGAAATCTTCCTTTTTGACAATGACGCCATCGCATACAGGCGTATATCTGTGTGACTCCAAACCGCAGTTTTTCTGTAAAAAACACCCACAAAACAGTTAAAAATACGTAAATTTGGGTTTAGGAAACCAACCACGAGGTTATCAAACTCAATCCGAACCCTAAATCGTGGTTAAACCAAACCAACGATGACCATTCAGCCAACAAGGGCTTCTTTCTTCTATGGAGACCTAAAAGCAATGGCAGTGAATGCATTGTTTCTAACTTTAATTTGGTTATTTTTACCTTAAAATTTGTGAAAATTTCAACTATTTTTAGTTAAAATGTATCGTTTGTTATTACTTTACCAAAAACGTCAACTCGTGTCACGCTGTTGTCAAATGGTGACTCACGAGCCTGGTTTTAAGTTTGTAAATAATGCATTCGTATCGTTTAATTACTCGTGGGGGGTCCAATAAAAGAAGACCTTTAACCTCGGACCTCGTGGCTTTAAAATTTCTTTACATTTCGTACAAAAAAATGCCATAAATCTGTTTTGACCTTTGACCTCGTGGTTCCCTAATGCCACACGGTCCGAAGACAAAGGCACCTTTAGGCTATTAACTCATATAGGGCCTTTTATAAGCAAACAGAATGGAAATTAGGTCTCTTGTTGTGATTGTAAGGGCACCAAAGCGCGAGCCATGCAAAATAAATGTTATTTTTTAGGTCCTAAGAACATTTTTCAACTGAATCAGGCCCTTTTGTGAATGGCTGTCTATGGGCTTCTCGTGGAATAACATGTCCCTTAGGTTAATGTCCAGCTTAGAAACTCTTCTTGGTTTAATCCAAAACTGCCTTTGTCCACTTCTTGGTATAATCCTGCTTTGTCTAGGACATCTTCTAGATGTAGTCCAACCTAGGGGTCCTATAAATCCTCCCATGCAAAAGGCTAAACCCAGTCAATTCAACTCTGGGGCCATTCAAAAATTATGTCACAAATAGGGGGTGGGTGGGTTGTTGGTTTTTTGTGAGAATTGTGACCAAGGGGTGGGGGTGTGGTTCGGTAATGTGACATCGCACAATCAAAATTTATTTCAAACGGTAAAAAATATGCGGTTAAATTTTTGTAGCATTTGAAATTTTCAATAGCAGTCGGGAAGAAAGATTTGGGTCCTGTAGTGACTTAAAACTTTCTTCCCGATTGCTACTCATCAATCGTGAATAGCTATTTTTTCACTATTAAATAATTGCTATTTTAAAATTTACAGCAATCTATTATTTAATATAATGTTATTAATATCAACATTGGTTTCATTAATTTAAAATTAAGTTTTTAAAAATATTTTTAAGTATTTTAACAAATAAAATTATAAAAGAATATAGAATTATTAATAAATAATTGGGGTGGGGGAGTAATCGATGGGGTTGTGACATCATTATGGATGGGGTGTAGTACAATTTCTGACAAAGGGGGGGTGGTGTTTAAAAAGATGCAAAAAAGTGTGACATAATATATGGATCACCCCTCAGCAACCCAATACTCCAACATAGGGCGAACCAGAGTTGCGTAGACAGTTTCCGCTACGTTTTCCACATATTCTCGGAATACGCGCTGAATGAATCTAAGCCGTTGGTTCGCTGCACCAACAATTTTTGTGAAATGGTGATTCCAGGAAAGGTTTTTTGTAATATAAATTCCTAAATATTTGACAGTTTCAACAGCAGCGAGTTGAACACCATCCAGAGAGTACTCAGGTTGGCAAGTTCCCTGCCAAGTGCCCGTTCTTAATCCAGCCCTTACGTAGTAGCTCTTTCTTGAATTAGACCCTACACTGTCTAGATTCACTTTTCGGTATAATCATGCCCCGTCTAGGGCCTTTTCTTCTTCGAATTCTTGAAAACCCCACTGATTTTGTGTTATGTGCCCTTTGCTACAGGACGTGTTTCTCATGATCCGGAGAAAGAAGACCACGATCTTCACCGATGCCAAGGAATCCACTTCCGTCCGGGAGCTCAAGAAAATGATCGAAGGTAAGTTCCGAACGAAGCCTTTTTTCCTGTTGCGGACCCAATGATTCGTGCGATGGAACTAATGGAACTTTTCTTGTAGGTATCGTGAAGTTCGCGCCGGAAGACCAGAAACTGTTTAAGGATAAAGAAGAAATGTTGGATCACAAGAGTTTGTTGGATTACGGACTGACTGGCGCAACTGCAAGGGCACAATCTCCATCGACAGTTGGACTGGCTTGCCGCCAGGAAAGTAAGTTCGCACTGTCTTCGGCCGTAACGGCCAATAGACCTTTAGTGGTGAAGCGTGTTCCGACAATTGCACTGTCGATGGTCGTGAGAGCCGACTGTCATCTAAATGTTAGATTCTCAACAGCAATGACAGTTGGATGGTATTAACTGTTTAATTGTAGCAAGTCACTGTCCACCAAGGATGTGGCCCTTGGCGATTTGCTTAATTTAATCGATACCTTAATCTTCCAGGAAGTGGCCTTTTCCTCCTTGGACACTCTGTGCTCAATGACTGCTTCTGGGAGGTTATGGTATCGGTTATCGTAAGCAAAAGCATGAAGTGCCCCAGGAAGAAAGGGCCATATCTTTTGAGGTTAAGGTATCGGTTAACTGGACTATTCTGGAGGAAAAATTTCACCCTTTCTTCCTAGGGCACTCGGTGCTCCTTAACAGTCCGGTTAACCGATACCGTAACCTCCCAGGATGCGGCCCTTTCTTCCTGTGGCACTTGATGCTTTTGATTACTATAATCTCCCAGGATGTGGCCCTTTGTTCCCGGGGCACTTGATCCTTTTGCTTACGATAACAGATGCCATACCCTCCCAGGAAGTGACCCTTTCCTTCAAGGGCACTCGGTGTTCGATAACTGGTCCTGTGATGTTATTGTAAGCAAAAACACAGAGGGCCACATCCTGGTAGGTTATCATAGAAGTTAACTGGACTGTTCCTGGGGTCCAACTGGACTTACTAGGGCACTTTGTGCTCTCGCTGACCGTTTTTGAACTTTGTATGATTGGTAAATGCATGGCCCAAACTATTTTTTGTACAAAACTTACCGGAACGATGTTTTTTTAGATGGAGATTTCGAAACCCTAGATATAATCGCCTTGTCGATACCTCCCGAACTTCCCGATGTCATGAAACCCCAGGAAGCGGTGACCCACGAACAGGCGGCATGAATTCGGACTGTGTCGGATTTCTAGATACTCCGTCGACGGGGGCGACGACAAAAACACGACGAACGCTAAGCCATTCTCATAATAACTCGTAGTAGTTTCACCGACCAGGGTTTATTTTTCTGTCTTTCAAAATACTTTTTTCTACGTACCATCTTCTTTTTTTTCCCCGTTGGCGACACGGCGACAGCGATGGCGATGCTTTCGTCGAACGGAATTCGGTTTTTTCGCATTTCCGGTAAGCCCATACTTAAAAAAATAACTCTGATATACGATAAGAAAAACTAGATAAAATGCACTTTAAAAAAACAACAAATTACAAGTTTGAAAGTGCGCTTTTTATGTGGGGGGGAAAATAATTAAAACTGGGAATTTTCAAAGATGTTCAGTTATTGTATAACGCTTGTAAATTGTTCACATTAAAATTTGATTTGTTTTCACACGAGATCTTGTAGCTTTTTGGCCCTTAGCGGGTCAACTTTTCACTCTTTTTGCCAGATCAAGGTATTTAAAAATCAACAATGCTTTTTAGCAGACTCGGGCAAATTGTACTCGCGAGTAGGAGTACCGGTTAAGATTGCAGTAGATTCTTTATAGTACAAGCAGAGTACATGTAATCTGTAGTCATATGAAAAGACAGCGCCACACATGCAGTATTTGACAAGTACACGATATTTGCCCGGTCCTTCGCAGAATCGGCAAGTACTCAGATACACATATAGGCGTGTTTGCCGAGTGTAGAGTTTTTACGGGAACATAATTAAAATTGTTTTCATTGCAAATATAATTAAAATTAATCTCTGCGCACAAATTCTATTGTAGAAAACTCGTGTACTCTAGTGCAAAAGTACCGATTACGAGTGCCTGAGGAGTCGTATCGTAATTTATACTCGTGGATAGGAGTACCGATTAAGGGTAATTTATACTAGATTAAAGTGGTACTTCAATATTACCAAATTGGGTTTAGAGTTTTAAAAGATGCATTTCAACTTGTTGCGGTAGAACCACGTAGGATTAATGTTAACTTTCCCCAGAATAAGGTGTCCAGCTTTTTAAATGTAGAACATGTCGAATATCACGGTCTGTGGTACGGGGGAAAGAATTTGTTAAAAATCATCTCCTCAAAGGAAATGATGGAGAAGCTTTATCACTGGAAAAGTTAACAGCGATTTGAAAAGCGGAAACTAATACCACCTTTGTCTCGAGCGGAAGTTGGGAAACAATCAAATATATCCGTAGCTACGGCCAAAAGACTTAACGGTGACCGTACAATAGCACGATGTGCAATTTCAAAATTGCAGAAGGTGGGTCCGGTTGAGGAGGTTTGGGCTAGTGTGCGTGATGGTCCTTTAGTTTATGTCCTAGAACCTGGAAAAGGTACAAATAATTTCTCAACTGCGATGTAATGTTAAAAGAAAACGCTCTTGACACTCCTTAGGTGTTGTTTCCGCATATTAACTTGCCAGTTATGACCGTATTAATTTTACGGAATTTTTCCGATTAATGAGTCTTCCCGCTCGAGAAGCTCAAAAACTATTTAGTCCTTTGAGAAACTTAACAGGGTTCTACTTTACTTCCTTCCATCTTCAAGCGGTTGTCAAAAGAGTTTGCTCATGTTTTTTAACATGTTATCAATTGATTTCGTTAAATTGTGTCTTTACTTTGCAATCAGTTATTGCTTACAAATCAAGTCTCGAAGATGGAGTTTTATTTTAATGAAATTAGATAAGTTTTGAAATGGCGAACAAGACTAGTGTATTTCATCTGTTGTCAGTAGATGCTGACGATGACTACCTAGCAATTGTTACTCCTTTTCCCGAGTCAGATCTCGAATTAATCGGCTTTCAAACGTCCATTATGTTCAGATCCATCAGATCCGTGGAAACATTTTCCCATATTTCTTCTGTTCTCCCGCTGTTGCTTTTTTCGACTCTCAGCGTGGAGTCCGGCTTTTTGTATTACTGTTTGAGTAAAGATAATTGCTATGTCAGTAACATGCGACAACCTAGTTATTATCATGGAATATTTGCGACAGTTTACCAAAACGTTTGTTTCTCTTTTGATATACTGTACGTTTACATCTACCGAAAGATTTTATTTTTTTAAATTAATTTTTGCAACTGTTTTGGCTATTTCGATTTTTTTTATTATTTAAAATCTAGTTATTGTATTTAAAATCCTATTTTTAACTTATTTTAGTGTATTTTTTTATGCAATGATGTGTAGACATACTTTTTTCACATCTTTAGACTGCTTTTATTGATTTTTTTGATAGTATCCAAAATGTATATCGAAACATAATTTTCGTTCAAAATACATTGAAGCAATATGAATCAAAACAAATACCTAC
>JAQGAE010004289.1:0-13032 GCA_034696685.1 Julus scandinavius
AAGTTTCCTATCGTGTAAAAACATAATATCCATGTTTTTACCAATTTCCAAAAATGACGTAAAGTATACTTTAGCCCCCTGTTATTTGATGGTTATCGTAACTTTCTTTCTGTACACACACTTATTTGGTGCAGAACAGACTAATTCCGCAGTCTGCCTCACAGGGCATGCGATGGTCTCTTGAATCCGCCCATTGCAATGGCATGTTACAAATTCAACGCTTGCTCGTTGCATGTTCCTCCGAATTCAGTTTACAAATTGCTAAGAACAGTACTTGAACCTCAATTTGATCAAATAAGCTGGCGCATGTCTGTAATACACAGCCGGAGAGTGTTTCGATTGCAAAGATTCTCCCTTGTCTCTTGGCAGAGGATACAGAGACGACATGGCGGTTGGTAAATCCTGCTCGGTTTTTTTTAAGATCTCGAGTTTTCGCACTGTTTTTTTCTTCTCACGAAACCGATGCCTAGACGAGATCTTGATCGAGTTAAAAGTGGTTTCCCACCTTCATACCTCGATATCTTGATATCAAGAGTAGCGTGTTCGGTAAACACACGGGTTTGTCGAATATCTAGCTTGCAATTTCTGGGGGTAAAACGAAATGTCTTGTTTGCTGGGCGATCTACACATAACCCAGGTCGTGATCGAAACACTCGTGATATTCAGGTTAACACAAATGCCAGTTTTTCCTTAAAGTTAAACGTTTGTATTTCGTGGAGATTTTAAGTAAATATGTGGAGCTGAAAATTTTGCAAAACGAATGTGAGGAAGTTAGGGTGAACTTATCTTTATGACATTTTATTCTATTTTTACTGATTTGTGTATGTCAAAGAAGAAAAAAATGAAAATTATTGCAGGGCAAATTTTATTCTCGATGAACGTGAACCATTTTTACTTTAAAACATAAATTTAAACATTGTTTTTATTTAAAGTTATGATTAATGAGAAAATATAAAAATATTTCCCAAAAACACTAATTTGGGTATGCTGGGATATGTCCCACTGTTCCCCATAATGCTGTGGTCCACTCTAACCCATATAACCAATTTGATTTGAATAAGGCCTTACAGCTGAACACATGGCTAATTAACATAAAGTTTAGTTTGAAATTATAGCTGGATATACATATACACTTGTCAATGATATATTGCAACATTCCAAATGTTTTGTAATTACACATAGAATAAAAATCCAATTGCTAGTTAAATAATTACTTTTCAGGAACAAAAACTTTTAACTGCAAATATTTTCTTCTATACTTGTGTCAGATCGCAGAGATTTTGGTTAACGAAAGAGTGCTGCATACAGCTTCTTTGTAAATCAAAAGCATTGGGTTGCTGATAAAACCTATTTTATAAAGACGTTGTACCACTGTGCCCCGGTCTCCCCTACTTGAAGGGTGCACAATAGACATACGTGTATGGTTTGATTATGAAAGTTGTAGAGGAGGACTGTATCAGTAGGAACCTAGCAATCTAAAATATCCCCATAATCTCTAATATTATTTAAACAGTAAAAAACATGCCAAGTTTTTACCATGTCTGCATAATAATGCCTTTCTGACCTCTTCATCAATTGTATGTCACGCAGTTCGTCTCAAGTTTAATGTTCCTTCCGGTTCGATAGGTGCTCAAGCTCAGCCGCAACCATCTCTCCCAGATTGCGGAGAACACGTTCGCCGGCCTGCGCAACTTGACCTACCTGTACTTGGACGAGAACAGCCTGGAGGCGCTACCCGAACGCGCCTTCATCCACCTGAAAAGCCTGCAGGAGTTGGACGTGTCGTCCAACCGTCTGGCACTGGTGGCGCCGGCTGCCTTTCAAGGGCTGGCCAGCTTGAGGACGCTGCGTCTACGCGACAACCAGCTGAAGCGGGTGCCCACGGCCTCCTGGCCGCCGCTGCGGGCCCTGGACCACCTCAACTTGGGCTCCAACCCCTTCCTCACCCTCCCTTCGGACGCCTTCCGACCGCTGGAGACGCTACGCGACCTGGTGCTAGACGCCTGCAGCGTCAAGGACCTGGCACCAGAGGCCTTCCAGGGCCTGCAGCAGTTGCGCCGACTACGCCTGCGCGACAACCTCCTCACCGCGATTCCCACCCATGCCTGGCCGCCCCTCCAGCGCTTGGAGGAGCTGGCCCTGGGCCAGAACCACTTTGACGAGGTGCGGTCGCACGCCTTCCAGGGCCTGCCCCGACTTCAGGCCGTGGAGATCAACAGCGCCCCCCGCCTGGTGGTGCTGCGTGCGGCTGCCTTCACCCCCAACGCCGGTCTGCGCAGGGTGGCCATGAACCACAACCTGCGCTTTGCCGTCGTCGAGCCCGGGGCCTTTGGCGGTCTGTCTGGGCTCAGGCACCTCTCCCTGAGGGAGGACGCCTTCCGGTCCTTTGGTCAAGAACTGCTGGCCTGGGACGAACTGGACACCCTGGACCTGCGCGACAACCCCCTGGAGTGCAACTGCAGCCTGCTCTGGCTGAGGACTCTGCTCGCCCAGAAGAATCTGACCCTGGAGGCGGGTGGGGAGGCGGCAGCCGCTGCCATCCGCTGTCACTCGCCCACCTCCCGCCCTCTCGCCGACATGACCGCCGGCGACTTGGGTTGCTACTTCCCCAATGCTCGCCAGCAGGCGCTGTTTGGAATCGTGGGCGCCGCCGTCGTCGCCTGCCTGCTCACCCTCGTGCTGCTGGCCTACAAGTTCAGGAGGCGGGTGACCAGCGTGCTGAAGGACAAATGGACGGACGGGGCGCTGCGACGCAAGGACCTGCACTATGAGAAAACCAACGATGAGGAGGAGAACAACATCCTGCAGGCGGCGCAACAGTCGCTGAAGATGACCCCCGTCACAGAACTGTGAAGAGGGGAGGGACGACGGAAGGACCGGTGAAGAACTACTATGTGATGGTGTGCAACAGGAATTTGCAACCTGAAGTCTATCTTGGATTGGATTCCGGTTAATTGGGATTGCTGCTGTCGTCCAGTTGCGTGATGCAGTCTCACGGTTTGTCCCAATTAACCGATTTCTCCAATTAGCAGGAGTTTCCTGGAATTGCCAAATTGTCGAAAATAATTCCTGGTATAAATAATACAGACACGCAAAAAAAATTGCTTATTTCCAAGTTGAAGTATTCGGTTCCCACATGGAACAGAAATGCATTTAAAATACATATAGATTGAGACACCGAAAATGCATTTCTAAAAATGTATTTAAAAATGCGTTTGGAAATACATTTTGAAATGCATTTCAGTGTCTCAATCTATATGCATTTTTGAAATGCATTTCTTTTCCATGTGGGTTTTCAGGGACCTTCATAGTTCAAGAAAATTTCTTTTAAATTTTAAGTAATAATTACAAATTTGGGCACTTTAATCCGTTTAACTTCAACTTGTTCATCGTGTTGTATTGTTTATATCATTATTTATTTAGTTTGTGTAACTTGAAACCAAGTGGGCTAACTGGAAACAAAGAACTGTTTTCGTCAATTTATCCTATAAATTTACATTTTGGAAATAACATTTGAAATAAGTTTCTAGTAAGGTTATCAAAATTTTGGGTAATTTTATAACATATCAACATGTTCCTTCTAAGTTTTAGTGAATTTTTTGTTATATTCCATTGCTTTTCTCTCACAACCTTCAACAGATGGGAATTGAAACTTATGAAACTAAAAGCACTATTATGTTTACTTTTGATTTTCTCAGATAATGTATCCGAGTTCTTCAGTTGAACAGTTTTTGTTTTCATTTCTTTGTAAAAAAAAAAAACATCGTGCATTTGTTCCCAGTGAGCCCACGTGGTGTAGACCTGGCAACTGCTTGGTTGCCATGGTGTTATCCAGAACAACAAGTTGTTACGATAGATTTGCTTCTGCATTGATTGGTATGAAAAGAAATTGTTCAAATATTGCGTGTAGATGCTTATTCACCAATGATATGCTTATTTCGCTTTAGTTTCTATGAAAACCCAATTGGTTGAACTATATCCAGGTCCACCGCCATGAAAATAATACTGGTCGTTGCGTGTGCTGAAAATTAAATTGATTTTACCCCGTGGTAATATCATTGAAAATGGACCATTGTCATTTATCATAATTGTTATCGGCATGTACGTATAACATCCATGGACTTTCTGGACCTCGGATTCTTTTTTGTCGATGTGAATTCAAACCACCGGTGAAGTGCAGTTGTCCTGTGTTATGAGAAATTCGACATTGTACCAATATGGTGGACACTTGATAATTTTAAACAAAAGGCACCTGAAAACAGCGTATAGTATTTGGTGAATGAGCATGCTACAAACTTGAATATCATGATGGATGATAAGTGTGTGCGGTCAGTCCCAAGATTCGTTTTGAAATGGAGCAGGTCTCCATTCTTGTTTGAATTTAATAAGTCGAAATGTTGGTTATTTTCGACATTGTGCACCACCGGTACTTTTCTCCAACTAATCGATATTTACATTGTTGAATCCTTGATTCCTGTTCCCAGTGTTTGCTGGCATGGCAGCCATTTTGTAAAACGGCGCTGCCACAACTATGTTTTTATCGTTTTCTCTCTTTTGTTTTTTTAATCATCTTCTAGTCTGGCCAGTTGGAAACCTGTTTTTCTTGATGAGTAAAAATTCACTGCACCGATGTAAATTTTATCGCTATTTCGTGCACGTTTTTAATCGTAAAGTTTTGAATATGGTGGCATGCCATATCCAGAAACTGAACATTTCGTTGAGTTTGTGTGGCACTCCGTATTTGGATACACGTATTATTTAAGATCTTTTTGTGTATCTGGCATTGACAAGTTATGCCGATATTTTGTAAATGTAGCTTTCTCTTTATTTTCTTTTTGATTATAATTTTGTGTTGTTGTTCCCATCCCTTTGTGGAGTGCCACAGCTTCTAAAACCTCCAAATAACGAGGTTTTCTCAATAAAAAAAACTTAGGTGTATGCACTGTAAAGTTTGTTCGAAGGAAAAATATTAATCTTTTATATGGCGAAGAATTTTTAATAAAATTTCAGCCATATGTCACTGTGATAGAGATGAAACCAATAAGGGATGCCGGATTGAAGAAGTATGCGTTAGGAGGCGCTTTCTAATTACATTTTTAAACTTAACCATAATTTATTTCACAGATTCCGGCTTTGCCATTTTGTAGCTTATGTTTTTACCGTCTGCCCCAGTTTTTTTTAAGTGCAACTTCAAAAAGCTGTATATGCTTATTCCTCGATTAATAATGGCACACCGTGACACGGTACAAACCCAGTTTTATTTCAGCTGCCTCTCATTGAAATACAAGGGGAAAGGGCAAGTTGATGTTTCGCAACAAGTTTTGACGAATGCTTTCATAATAATTAAGATTCTTATCTCCCTTACTAATCATTATTGCCATTTATTAAATTAGACGTTTTATAGCAATATTCGCCACGCGTACGGTTTCCTCAAAGTGGTTGTGATCCTCTTTTATTATATATGGTAATTTCAAGTTTCTTTTCTAAACAAGCTGTTGGCCACCTCCCTCCCAATCGTTTACCATTTCACGCTCGTTTATCGATTGAACTTTAAAAGTCAATACCCGCAATGGCAAAAAAAAAAAACGTGAACGATAACTTTGATTTAACAAATGAACGTATCTACAAAATTGATTTTTCAACATACTGAATGATTCGTACGACTGGGAACCGAGTTTAAGAATTCCGAGTTGAAAAACATTTGAAATACATTTGCATTCGACAGATGAATAACAAATCATCGTTAGCAATCTGTATCGTTGTTGCAGTTTATAAACTGGAAAAAAGAAATCTGGATCAAGAAAAAGTTAGCTCATCATTTTGGAGCAAATGCTTCAATTTGTTAGGGAAAATGTGTTATGGGGAACAAAGGAAATGCCCCAAATCTATTAAAGTTTGTTTATGTCGGAATGCTTTCTAATTATAAATTCAGCCAAAAATCCAACTTTTATGCAAGTTAAAAAAAATAATTGTAGAATGTAAAGCATATCTCTTGTAAAAAATAAAACTTATGTTTTTGTTATAAAAAGTAGCATGGGATAGTCAAGTATGGAATGTTCCAGATTGTTTTATAAATGTAAAACCTACAAATGTAGTCAAAATTTCCAGAATTTTATGTACAATTTTAAAAGGAGTTGTATAAAATAACATCGACTCTACTTAATCACGATACAGCGGCTTTAGATGTTGAGTTTCTAAATATTCGATGACACATTCAAGAATTACCATATAGAAATACAATCCGCCATTGTATTTTTTATCATATCGATATTCAGTACGTTTCCTGATATGAATTTGTGTTTGTGGAGGGAAAAGATGGCCATTAAACTTGTCGTGCCTTCCAACAATTTATTGCAAAAAACTAAAGAAAATATTGATCGCGATATATGCTTCGTTTTCGGGGCCGCAGATGGCAATACAGTAAATAGCGAACGTTCGCGCAAACTACTTATGGGAGGCCATTATTTTTGCTCTGGAAACTTATTTATTAAATTAAGTAGCCTGTATTGATGGGGAAATTACGGCGGAGAGCAATGAACATAATTTCAATAGGTCGAAACTACACAAATTGCACCCAGGTTTGGAACAGATTATGGCGCTTTCGTACTAAAATACTACTTATTGGCTTCACATTTGCTAGTTTCCGCCAATGGTGGCGCTGACAGTAACCGAGGTCCCAATTGCGCAAAAGTATGATTTGCATCATCGACAGTGATGATAACTTTTTCGAAGTATCGTCTTGTCTGAGATTTTACTGTATTTTCAAGTATTTTTTTGTATTCTTGTAATTTTTTTTTCAAATTGTTGATAATTAATTATACGAGCGCCACCATCAGTAAGTTTGCAAGGAGAAGCCCATATAGAGTGACCGTCCAATCAGGACTCATGCAAGTTAAACTATATTCGTGTCATTATTCATCTCGGAATGGCCCCATAACGTGCTCACTGTACCGGGGTGCTTCAGAAGTGGCGTTGACCTCATACAGGTACATGTGTCGATTGATGATGGTCAAAATTAGAAATTAGGACAACGCAGCTTCTGGCGTAACCTGTAAGTCAGTTTCAATTAAAGGTTGGAAACTGAGAAACCTAGTTTTTTGCAACCGATATCATGTGTAAATAGTAATAATGTGTATTTCTTGTATATTTGCAATACGTTTCTTTGTTCGAGCTTTGATTTGATATTTTTCTCTCAACTTTTTAATCGTAGTCACGAATTGGAGGTTTGAAATGATTTCTCCACGTCATTGTATCGACTCACACCTTTGTCTCATTTACTGTTGGCACCCCTTGCTCATTTTTGCGATTGTCAAGTGATTTCTTAGTGTCATGTCTCACCAATTTTCTATTTTGAAATGAAAAAAAAAATCATCGTTTTCAAGTAAGAACTCATGTCAGTAGCATACAAATCTTCACCAAAAATGCCATCCGAATTTTTATTTGCGAGCAAATTCATCACATCTTTTATAAATCCAAATCTGATCAGAAGAATTTGATGGAGTTACCAATCTTGGGAGATGTAGTTATTCAGATTTATTTGTCTTATGTTCAAATTATTTGCAGAGCTCTGTTGAGTGTGGAATTAGTTCATGAAATAATTGTGGAAATGGCGTCATTGGACTAAACCAAAATGCAACCTTATGGCATCTTAAATTTCTCCTTTGAAAACAAAATTCAGAGAATTTTTCTCAGAAGACCATTTAAAATATTCAAATGTTGTAAAAAGTTACAATCCTATCATCTTCAGAAATGAACTTTGGCGCCAAAATCCCTTATCTTAACAAAATCCTGTTACTTTTAATTAGAATAAAACTGCATCTATGCCAATTAGTAGCATACATAAGATATTATTTTGAGCAAATTCTTTTAATTTGGAATTTGTGGACATTTCATGACAGTTGCTTCCAATGACGCCATACCATGTCATGATCCTTAGAAGGTAGCTGAGCGAAATAATATTTGTTTTGGTTGTAAAAACATTAAATTAAGCGGAGGAAAACCATGGAAGTACATGGTTGTAAAGTGACTACTGTTCACATAGTTGATTTAAATCCAGGGGCATTTTTGTTTCACGTTTGTTATGTGATAGAGCTGATATATACCCTGTTTGCCCCTCCTAAAGTGTCCATCCGAAACGCTGTGTGTAATTTTAATTTCTCCTCATGAGCCAGCTTCCGGTTGAAGATGCCTACATTTGTATGTACATAATTCGTGTATATATAATTATATATATAAGGTATATGCATACACATTGCAGTGTCCACCACGTGGACATTGAGTAATACCTATATAACTATCACTCTTCTCTGTTTCTTAATATTTCTTTTCATTGTCGTTCATCTATTAATAACAAAATAAATGCCTTTTCAGAAGCTCTCTTGTGAGTCTATTTCAATTCAAACTTTCTCTAGGGATTTTAAGAAATGCCCAGTTGGATTTCATCCTTATCAGCCTTTTATTACTAAAAACAGGATCGATATTGTGGCTGACAACGTGGACTCAGTGCTGCTCCCTGTTACGTATTCTGTTCAACTCCACATATATGATGCTACTCTCGGGCTTCATCAGAACAACTTATTTGTCTCCATCTTGAATTGGGCATCTGTTTTTGAAAATATAATTATTTTTTTCAAAAATCAACAAAGAGACTGGGGGAATAATTAATTCGATTTTCCAGGAAGCACAATGCAGTAATTGTTGTTTGGAAATAGAAATTACGAGTAATATCAGTGTGCATTGTAAGTTTGGGAATTCTTAAATCTTTGAAGTCAAAGTAAGCCCAAATTAACTGGAGGTAAGAATGCCAATTATACATAATTTCTGAAGGATTTGACATTTTCTTGTTGTTAAATTTCTATCCCCCTCCCTTGTTTCTATAGCTATCGTGTTCTATGTTATTTTACAGTATTTCATCCATAATAACACCTGATTTTGTCATCTGTTCATTAAAAAGTTTGGATATCAGCCCTAGTATCATCTTGGAAGAAATATGCAGCAATTTTAAAAGGTTAATTTCCTGATATTTATTTTTCCATGACTAAGTTTGGATATTGGGTAAGTTATAATTTACGAAAAACATTGTCACTAGCAATTTGTGCATATTTAATCTCGTTTTTTCGCATGGTTAGCTAACAGCTAAAAAGCAATTTCAAACATTTTCGTAATTTGTTTGAAACAGAATTAGAAACCATACAAAATATCGATAAGTACATTTTAATATTTTTAGTTATGTTTCGACATTATCAAACGAGTCTTAGGTTGTTTTTTATCTGTTGCTTTTAATAGAAATTCAGAAGATCCACTCGGTGTACTTCTTCCAAATGGAGAAATTTTACTTCGTCATCCTCTTGAAAATAACATAAGAATAATTTGTTATTCATATCTTCAGATTAACTATTATTGTGATTTGTACTTGGTGTGCTTGCTTTGTAAAAATGATCGTTGCAGATTTGAAAAGGAATTAGCTTCCTGTTTTTTACTATTTTGAGCACCGAAAGTAAAGTGAGAGAAGAATAAAAAGGAAATATGGAGATTTAAAAATCATGACTTGTCACATTTATCAGGTTATAATCGCCTTGGTTGTAGGACAGGTGCAGAAGAAAACCTTGTGCCTGAAACTAGTCATTTCCTAAGCAATTGTGATTTCCAGTATTTTATCTCAGAGAAAAAACTACTCTTGTAATAATAAAAACAGTATTTGTTTTGATAACTTCGATGACTATGTAATAATTTTCAAGATAAATTAATATTTTGTTTTAGTTCACGTGATTTTACGTCATTGGCATAATCTGTGTTCCTATATTTATATTGAAATCCTCGCTTGATTTCCTTTATATCTTTCTTAGTTGTCATTTAACCATCATGACAGATATTCCTGGAATTGAACGCTCATCATTGAATATGATTTTACAGCATTTTTCACAACTAATTGTTGTCTCGTATGTGGTCATTGCCTTCTTCTTCTTTGGACCTCTTGGACTTATTCTTTTTCTTTACTTATTGTTCTCAGATTATTATTATCTGGCTTTACTATACGGTGCTTGGCTGTGGTATGATCGAGGTACATGTGAGAATGGAGGACGAAGGTAAAATACTTAAGTTGCTTTATATTCAATAGTATTCAAAAAATATATAAACAATTCAGTAATCATTAAAGCATTGTTTTGAACATATTAGTGCAACTGTTATGATTTTTCATGCAAAAGGGTCAACTGGATGAAAAGTGGCCATTTCTGGGGGAAACTCAACGACTATTTCCCTTTGGATCTCACTAAGACTGCCGATTTGAATCCGCAACGAAATTATATATTTGCGTGCCATCCACATGGAGTTTGCGTCTTTGGAGCCAACGGCAACTTTGGAAACAATGGAAGCGACTTTTTTAAACTTTATCCAGGAATTAAAATAACTGGGCTTACACTCAAAATGCATTTCATGTGGCCATTTGCTAGAGAAATCCTTTTAGCATTGGGTAAGCAATAATTGTACATCACCAAATTTCACAAATATTGTGCTGAATCCACAATTGGACATAGTAGTATGTGTATGATTACAATTGTGTGACCGTATTTTTAAACAGCACTTTGATTTGCATCTTCTGGAAGCGTTAACATTTAAACGTTCTTTGCAACTTATTTGAATTCTCGTGAATGGTTTGTTTGAATGGATCTTACTTTAGTAATCCAGATCAAGAATAGGATTCATGTAGTTATAAACATTTTTAACGCATATCGTTAAACACGAGTAAAATATTACAGGTATTGACAAATAAAAAACTTTTGAAGTTTGTGATCTGTTTTTCTGTATATTTATTTTCTAGGCGCTTGTGCTGCAACCAGGAAGAGCATTTCGTACTTGCTTACAAAACAGGGAACTGGCAACGGGCTAGTCCTCATTCCTGGTGGCTCGGCCGAAGCATACGAATCTCATCCTCAAGCTGCAGTTTTAGTTTTAAGGAAAAGAAAAGGTTTTATTAAATTGGCAATTGAGAATGGGTAAGTTGGATTCTTTAATGTCCTGGAACATCAAGAGTGTTCAAATAAATCCTATTATTTCTATTTTAATATTCGTCAAGTCCAATGTAATAAAATTATGTTATTGTAGCATTAAGATACATTTACTATATGTATGTTACTATATACAGTATATATTTGTATGATTGTTAATATACAGTATATAATCTTATGATTGTTATAGTATGTATAGTATATAATTTAAAATAACACTTTTCATAATATCACTAGAAGAATGCAGACTTTGGTGCATACAATATTGGTTCTTTAAATTCGTGAATGTTAAAGGAAGAATAGCATTTAAGACTGCAAATATCTTTGTTTTTTAACAGTAAATATCCATTATAAAGCAAGATTTTTTATTATTTGTATATCATTCGTTTTAGGGCCAATCTTGTCCCAGTGTATACATTTGGGGAAACCGACACATATTACTCAATAGCAAATCCTGAAGGATCGTTAATTCGCAAAATCCAAATAAAGTTTAAGGACATTTTTGGAATTCCTTTGTTTTTAATTAATGGTAGAGGTATTTTCCAAACCAAATTTGGGCTTTTACCACACAGACGACCTATGCACACAATTGGTAAGTTAATTTATATTTTATTGCTGAGACATTCCGCAGACACACAGACTGTGAATTTTGCCAAAACATACTACCATTTGGCAACATAAACACTAATTATAGATTGTTTTTTAACTCATTAAATGCAATTTTTATCCATTGCCTCGTTATCCCATAGTTGGCAGTCCGATTGTGGTTGAAAAGATGGATAATCCAAGCCAAGATATCATCGATCTATATCATAAGTTGTACATTGAAAATTTGTGTAATTTATTTGAGGAACATAAATTAAAGCTTGGGAATTCGTTTAAAAATCAAGTGCTAGTTATAAAATAAGTTGGGCGCGTCCTTAAGCTTACATGTTTTATAATCCCTATTTTCAACTATGTATGCTGTTAATAAAATACATTATATTCTATTATAATATTTCCGTAATTAGCATTCAAAAAAGGTCTACTTTAACCGCCAATTATTATATGTGATCTTTGTACATATATTTATATAGCGGGTAAAAAAATACAATAAATTTTTGAAAAACTGGTTTGTAGACCTTGGAGCCGAACCTACTGTACATCTTCCATATCGTCATTTATAATATTGCAAAAGCCATCCTTACGAGAGCAGAAACAGCTAAAAACAGGATATTAAATGGGATTGCCACGACCTTGGCTTTTGTATTTGTAGTTCCTAGTAAAACCTCTGTTCAACGATCAAGTACCGCATGTACAGTATGTCCTCATTATCAGTTCTTATTTATTATAATTTCATTATACATAGTGAGTTCTGGTGTATGTCTACATTTTAGTTTTTAAACGTCGCGTAGATTAGTAGCAAACACACCTCGTAGTCAAATCTAATCTTCATAATTTTATCAACAGAAGGTTAAAGACTGCACAGCTCAGCGATACAGTTTAGACTGGGATTTGAAGGCCGCAGCACTTGCATTCTGTATTTTGGATTCATGTGTGTCGCATAACGTTTAAACATTTAACAAGTAAGTCGATATATTTTATTTGCTTATATTTTTAGTTTTGTAATATTTAATACTTTATCCTCGTTTACAATTTAATCATGCAATAGCAAATAAGCATCTTATTTTATTTATTAGTTTAATAAATAGCTCATTGTCACGTTTGACAAATTTATTTATACAGTTACACCAGGAAGTGTGACGTTTGTATATTGTTATGACTAAATTTTTGAGAAGATGTAGTCTCATTTTCTGAAGCCGGTTCTCCACCAAGACGTACATGTACGTATAAACACGTTTTTACAAACGTATGCAAAAAAGTTTGACCTCCGGGTTTGTTTAAGCCGACATTTTTTAAATACGTATATGTAAATATCAAAATTGTACAGCAATTAAAGACATTTAATTTGTGCACAATTTTGATATTTACATATATTTACAAAATGGCGGCTGAAACAAACCCGGAGGGCAAACTTTTTTGCATA
>JAQGAE010004290.1:0-13031 GCA_034696685.1 Julus scandinavius
AAGATCGTATTGCGATAAAATTTGCATGAAAACAAAAAATACGGTGCAAAAAGATTACTGAAAGAGTTTCCAGAAAACGGATGGCCTCTCGGTGGACTTAACTAATTTTCTAAAAATAAATAGTTAGAAATAATAATTATAAATAATACATAATTCCATGCTTGGCTTATTATGCCATATCATGGAAAAGTCAGGGAAATGAAAATTTGATTTCTGGAGAATCTTTGTACTATTTTCGTTAAACTTTTGCCGAAATTTCTTACAAAACGTATATCGTCCTCGTGGATGTAACCGACCATCAAAGTTGATTTAATAGCTAAATCGAATTTGATAAACTGAACAGCATATCGACAACGAGATTTAAAAATGAAAAAGTTGTGTGACTAGTTTTAATAACCTATAGTGTAGATATCGCATTTTATTTTTCAAATTTCGGAACAAATAATGTAAAGTCTGACATGAGCTGATTTAGGATATTGTATGCAGTGCAGCAATATTTAAAAAAAAAACCAGTTAATCAATAGCAGCGGCTGAGTCTCCTTTTTAATAACGCCCAGATCAACATTGTTTTCAAATGCTAATTTTGCAATAACAATGCATTGACCATTATTCGGAATCGAAATTTCCATGGCCATTCAAAATGCATTCTTTGTGCTATATGTTACTTACAGTGTGCCCATTAAAGCACGTTGTTAAGGTATGACAGTATCAGTCAAAATGTCAATACTTAGTATCGAAATCAGTACCAAAACAAAGTATCGAAACTGACCAGAGCATTGGAGAAAAGTATCGATACTTTTCGATACGATCGGTAGTTTTCGATAAGCATGGTGAAACTTCGCATATTTTTTGGAGATTTGGACAAAAAGGAGTTATAGATGTCTTTCATTGATGCTTCTGATAATAAATGAATTCATTTATGACATTTTCCTTAATAAAGTCAAGGAAAATGGTTTGGAAAAGGACCAAAGCGTATATACCAAAACAAGATACCTCATATCACTTTCATTTAATATGGATTAATTTCAATTGAATAAATACATAAGATGCAAATCTTTTCACAAGTACAAAATACCTTTTACTTAAAAATTGCAATACTGAATGACATGATATAATTTTTTAATTAATTAAATATATTTAATTCATAATTATATACCAATTTAGTACACCTATGACTTTCAAGCACGCTTAGCAGCTGACAAAAACCTAACTGATGGCGGAAGGAAAGGCGCACACTGTCGACTTTTTCTGGGCAACTTTTTAACCACCGAATTGAACCTCGTGCACTGGCGATTTTTAAATCGAGGAAACTAAAAAATTGTAACGCACTCTATTCTGTGGGTGATTAAATAGTTGCGAGTGATAGGCGCCTGCATATCTGTGCGCTCTGGCGATTTTTTTTTATCGCTCTCAGTTTCAAGGAATTCCATGCTGTACTGCATGTTTGGAAGCAACTATTTAATCGCCAGTGCGCGCCTAACAAAAAACGACAAGCGAATTTTGGTTGATCAAATAGTTTAATCACCCACGAAAAAAATCGACAGTGCGCGCCTAGCCTAATAAGGGGATTTCCCTTGTCCAATTAGGAAAGGAAACTATAGCGAGGCTAAAAACAATACATTGCTTAATCATAACACTGCACCACCCAAACTTTCTGTACTTTTGATCGATACTCATGTTCAAGTATTGATATGGGTAGAATATTGAAAGCAAAATATCGAGTACTAAAATACTTGGTATCAAAACAAAAGTAGTAGCAGTAGTATCGCAACATCGCTATAGAGTTGTCGGATTGCCTACCATGACTGTGGTTTTCGCGATTTCCCACAGTTGTTTCCGGGCAAATGCCATGATAGTTCCTCTAAAATTCGGCCACAACCGTGCACCTTCCTCTCTTCACGTCTATAATAAATTACCAAAAATGTAAATAAAAATCCAAGTCCCACAATGCATATGTATGTGCTTAATATACGTTGGTATGTAGTCCTGTAGCTTAAAGCATGAGTAGTTAATTGCATGAATGCACGCGTGCCGTTATTTTCACCGCA
This sequence comes from Julus scandinavius, assembly GCA_034696685.1. NCBI lineage: Eukaryota > Metazoa > Arthropoda > Diplopoda > Julida > Julidae > Julus > Julus scandinavius. The sequence continues at coordinate 2,049 of JAQGAE010004290.1, forward strand.
CCTAGTACCACGCCCTTAGCTACGCGGTTGCCATGATCAACCAGACTGATCACAAAACTGGTGATCCGGGTGAAAAACCCATCCTCGGGTTGGCGCCATTGTTATTCAGGAAATGCCTGCCCGATAACTTAACCAAACGCCCCTGCGCGTGCCTGGTTTTTGGGTTTCTATCCCATCAGGTTAGGGGCAACCCCGCAGAGGGGCTTAATTAATGCGATACCCATCTCTTTGTTTTACCACCGTCATCGTCGCGTGAATAATTAATGCTGTTTACATAGAGATCGTCTGACAGTTGCCACGGCATTGCGGACCTGCTCTGCACGCGCATGCAAATCCACCGCTGGGCTGTTATTATTCATGAATAATTGAAGTGCGATAAGTATGTTTATTATCGCCATGCTGCATGATGCTGACGAACACATGCAGCACTGTGTCCCACTTTCCATGCTAGGAACCTAAGGGAGATGCTGTATTCCGACACCAGAGGGTACTGGTGAGACAACCGTCTTATCTTCAAAGTGGAGATATTTGGATGTTAAACAAAGACATAGGGACGTCATTTCACGAAGCAATGCATTTACATTATTGAAGCGTTTTATCTGTCTGGTTACTTGTAAAACACGGGTGCTTTTAACTGTCCAAAAAGAATTGGTTAAATTATGAAACGTGGAAGAAGAAAGTGACGCCAGGAGGCACATGCCTCACTGACCATTATTTAATTTATTATTTAAATCATTGTATTTATGTGTGTGTCCAAAATTGTGGCTCCACTAAAGATAAACAATCCACCCATAATGGAAACTGTATCGGGACACTACTGTTTCTCCAGATACTTCTACAGAAAATGTAGACTGCAGTTATAGAACCCCTCTTATCCGCCATGGTATTGACTGGAGGTTGGTTGGTTAATCCGAAGTTTATATACCCCAGCAGAAGAAAATGTTCCATAAAATTGCAGTTATTCATTAAAATTGCAATTTCTTACTGCACATGTATTGCAGTTTCTCTGGTGTATTATATGAACCTAAAACTTTAGTTTTTTATTATTTGGAACTGCACTATTAGTGCAATTTTCTTTTACTGCAAAGAAATGCAGTTTTACCGCCCTTTTATTGCAAGAAATGTAGTTCTTCTACCCTTCATAATTGCTGGTATTCAGAAAAATTGCACTTTCTTACTGCACTTCTGCATATTAACTGCAGTTTTTCTAGTGGAGGGAAGACCGGGGCTAGTTAATACACTTTTCAGTTTTGATTTTTTTTCAGTGTTTCTAATAAATAAAAACCAATGAGAAAATTATCAATGATGAACATATCCTCATGTTTGTAAAACAATTTTTATTAAACACGAATATTATTAACATTTCAAAATAAAATGATATTTGGTCCCAATTTCACTACACCACACTGGATGACTCATTACATGATTCTTCTTCATGGTTGAAGTTGACAAGGGTTGCCACCTACTGCCTGATTTTTAGACTGTGTTGTAACAATTTACCCCTGTAACAACTAGCCTCGGTCTCCTACATATAATAAAGCAATAACCAGTAGTTTTTCAGTCATTTGTAAATGCACTTTTACAGCACTATTACTGCCATTTTATTGCAGAAAAGGCAGTTTTTCTACCATTCACAATTGCAAAATATTTGCAGTTTTAAATTCTGCCACTAACTGCACTTTATTGCAAAAATGCTGCTGTTAATTTGAATAAAGTGAAGGAGATTTTCTGCTGGGACTATACCTAATAATAATAATAAAGTACCATTTTTAATTTATTATCTGTATGCTGTTAATTAGTAAGTAGCATGTTTACAAAATTAATCCTTGTTTTTTTAAAATAATGTCTGGAAAATGTGTTTAACGCCATCGTCAATTCTTATTACTCAATGCATTGCAGAAAACATTTACATATATGGAATTTTTTTTGTATGTACAGACAATTCGAGATTTTAATTTTGTGACCCCTGGTTAAGGCTAAGAGCAGGATAAGAGGGGATTCTATTGTACTATATTTCGCATGAGCTAATCGAACATTGATGTAGCTTCTGTGCAGGAGGTAAATTTTCCTATCCTTTATTGTTTTTGAGTTGAATGAGACATAGGTAAAGATAGCGAATCCCAATTCCAAAAGGACTTATTTTATTTTGAGATGTGGGATTCTCGCACAGTCTTTCCTCAACAAACCAGTTTTGCGTTGGCTAAAAATCGGAGGATTGAAGAATTATCTTTTTGACATATCATTTCTGATCCTTCACTGGCTTTGCCATTTAGCAGAAGCTTAACTTCCGGCATCTTTGATCGGTTTCCGATGGCTAACGACCACTGATGAGGGCAATTTCTGACGTTCCATTGAATCCATGACAGTTCGCACACCATGACATTTGCTCGCTGCTTACTAGAAAAGGCTGAAAAGCACTGCTGTTTTTTTTCTTAGATCATGGCAATAATGCTTTTATCCGACTGGTTATCCAAGTTAATCATTTTTCCAGTTTCGATCATTTCTTTCCCATTGTTATCTGGAGCAAATATGAGTATATGGCTATCATATATTGACATTAAGGGGGTGCTAACCTCTATGCCCACCATGATACAAATTCAGGATAGCAGATCATTATTGAACTTACATGCTTCTTGTTTATCTGTGCAAAAAAAAAAATATTATCTCACCCTAGATTGGAAATGTCCTCGTTCTAGCGGCCAGATTTCGAGTAGAAACGTCCCAGCCTCTCAGGATATAATAGATATATAAGAAAGAATATATTTACACGAAATTCTCCTTTTACGTTATATATTTAAATATTTAAAAAAATATTGTTTGGAAATTTATAGTAGATGTACAGTATTGTAGACGATAGATTGATAGACGTAAATATGCCTATAACTACTATATACACGATGAGTCATAAAAAAGTAGAACCCAATACAAATATCACAACTTTGAAAAGAAAAATTCTACGATTTTAATGAAATTTGGTTCATCGAACCCAACCACTAGCTACCAAACTCCGGACTTGAATCCAGTAGACTACAAAATTTGGGGAGTTCTCCAGGAAAAGGTTTACAAATCGAAGATTAATAATATGGAAGACTTGAAACTACGAATTAAGAAAACTTGTATTGAACTCTACCAGCGTATAATCGCGATTCGTTAATCAAACAATGGCGCGTTAGACTCCGGGCTTGTGTAAAGGCCACCGGAGAACAGTTTGAGCATATTTTATAATTCATTTTTGTTTCTTCAATATAGCTCAACGTAATTTCCAAATTTCATTTAAATCGAAGCATTTTTCACGAAGTTGCGTTTTAAATTTTTTTTTATTGGGTTCTACTTTTTTATGACTCAGCAGTGTAGTTCTTGCACATTTGATAAAAGTATCAATACCGTTTATTATAAGTATCCACTGAATACAATTCAGTCCTGATTTAGGTTATATACACGTCAAAATGTATCCAACTGCTGATTTTTGTTAATATGTATGACATTTTCCATATGCATCTGCGATGTACAGTATATAAAGTTTTTCCACCCAGGATGCCTTCCGTAATATTTTGCTTTACTGTATATTTATGTATGTAGTTTTTTATAATGCTACAATTTTCTGCAAAATTATTCCCGGTTTTCCTGCCTCTTGGCATCCCAACGTTCATAAGGACTCTTAGGCTACTTTATTGGCTTTTTATTGATTTCTGTTGAATTCCGCATTTCGGATATGCCCTCTTCCCCTCGCTGGCGTCCTGCTAAGATGACGTCACGTCCTGTTTCAGGGGCATAATTAAGCCCAATTAATTCAGAGGCCTTGCACGCGATCCCTGAAAGGAGTGAGGGGAAGACAATAAGTTCGGGAGGGATCGATTTGTACTCTGCCAAGACCCACACAACGGATCATTTAAATACTTGGCTTTAATTCCGTTTCACTTCCAGGAGTGAAGTGGGAGTTAATTAATCCGCCGCCTCGTGTAATCTGAAGGGATTAACTCGTAACCTCTCTCTGTGAAAATCTCGGAAGAAAATTGGCATCAATTCCGTCAGTGTAGCCTTGAAAAGGAATGACGGCATTGTCGAGACTTAACAGTCTCAAACAGATGTTCTAGACAAGTTAAAGTACTTGCAAATGCTTTCCGGGGATTCAAATCACTATCCAAGGACCCTCATGCACCTAAGGGCTTTGACCATTAGGGAAAGGTTGTGACCAGAAATGATTTGATGCGAAAATTCTTCAGCTTTACAGGATAGCCACAAAAAAGGTGAGCTTTTTTTCATAAATTTGTAACTGCGGAGGACACTTTGAGTACAAATTGAAATAGCTGTTTTGTTCGCACTTTTATTGTCTATATTTGTGCAAAATTGGATTTGCTTTGATTAAAAAACAAAAAAGTTACGAATTTATGAAAAAGTTTCTCCTCTTTTTTGCTGCCATCCTGAATGTGCTTTCTGCCATTTTAAAAGCTAGATCAGTGTAATGAAACCTTATTGACATTAGATGGATGACACATTTTGCGATTTAGCTGTGAAAGTGTTATTTATGTTTACCTAACCTATAAGGCCCTAGAATGTGAAATTAATGCATTAAAGTCTGACTGATGTTTGTAAATAGAAGAGTTGAAGGCAAATTCAATAAAATTACTGTATACAGTAATTTTATTAGCACCCATCTATAGATGGGTGCTCTCATGCATGAGGAAATGGTTGTCATCCGATTTTTTGGAATATGTTTCGTATGGATTTATAGCAAAATATAATTAAGATTGGGTGATATAGAAACAGGTTTTTGAGTAAAAGCTAAACAATGTTCGATTTTTTCTCTCATTAATTTGAACGTACATTTTTAAAGTAATTTGTTGTTTCGTGCTATCTTAATTACTTCCCGTTTTAATAATTATTTAACAAAGGGTAATATTTGTTCAGTTTTGCACGTTTGGAGAGCTCTGTAAAGCAGACTTTATTCAGGGCGGAAATCGTTTTTAATGGCAAATTTTCGTGTTTACTTTCATAATCTGGGGATATGTGCATGGTATATGCTAATATATATTGTGTATACAGAAGCAAAAACATTGGGGGAGTAAAAAATGTAGACAAAAAAGATTTACTATTTCATATTCTAGATCTTAGCCATTTGCAACATTTTAGCTGTAATGTGAGAGCGCCTTTAGTATAGGCAAACCATGCATACAATCGCGTGTGCAGGAGCTGCCGACTTTAAGTGGCAGCAGAATCGTAAAGGTTAGTATCCACCAAAAGAAACATACACATACACATCAAACATACACAAAAAACACTAAAACAAAGTTTTTATCATGTTTTTCCAACATGTGTTGAAAATTGTGTAAAAAAACCAAAAGTGTACGCACCTATGATACATTCCGAGAAACAAGGCGGAGCTTGGACATATTTCAAAATGAAAACCACATGGTGCGATGCACTACGTCATCATAAACAATCGTTGGTAAAAGCGTCTTAACACGACACATTTGAGACGCATTTTTTTCCTTTGATCCGGACCGCCTCTTGAGTGATCGCTACGACACATCAAGAAACATCAAAATGTGTCAAACAACGGCGGTTTTTCCACACATTGTTCGCAAACACTTCTGGACACATCAGTGTTTGTTGTGTATGTTTTTTGTGTGTAATGTTTCTTTTGGTGGATACGCACCTTAAGATATTGCTTCCCCTAAAATTTGGCATTTAGTGGTTACTCCAGTGTAGCTTGAAACCAAATAGGGGCAGCTTTCTGGTACACACTTGCATATGATGGATTTTATTCTCAGAATTATGAACCCCAGAATTTAAATAAATACCTTTATTTACATTCCAAACGTACTTTTACAAAAATGTTTTATAATGGAAACGATCGCAGTCCTAAGTCGACGACGATTTCTGAAATTTAATATCACAAAGTATTCCGAAATTTCTATTTAAACATTAGAGGAACATTCAAATATTACACTTGACAACAACTGACCATCCCAACTGAACAACTACAGCATAGGGCAGCCAGATTTGTGAAGGGCGATTATCAACATTCATCAAGTGTAACTGAAATGCCCCACTCTCGAAATTGGGAAACGTTGAGGTCCTTGACGCGAAAAGTTCTCTATGGAGTTATTCAAACGTTTTAATTTTTCTTGTAATTCACATCTTCTCTCCAATATTTTAACACCTAACGACCACTATAGGAGTAGACACAATCACTGAAATCCTTTGACCGAGCTTCGTGCCAAGAGGGATGCTTACTATTGGTTTTTCTTTTTGCATGCGATTAGATGATGGATTAGCCTTCTTGGCGAAATACCAGATTTAGTAAAAATTCAATTTATCAATGATGTCTAAGTCGCTACTGACGTCGTAACATTCCACTGAAATGATTGTGTACGATCCCTCTTCTTCTTCTTCCCCCCCACCATTTAGCATTCACTTGCTGACTGCAGGGTACTGAGTTGAATTAAATTGAACATTTTTTGTTATTGAACATGTTCCAGCTTTAAGATATTTGTTTGCGAATTCTGAGATGCTTCAAATATCTGCCATAATATTGTCTCAGATAAAGGCCCTTCTATTTTAAGGGAAAAATTAGGATGCTACTTAGTCTGGATTATTAATTATGGTTACATCCACTCGCGATTATATCCATATTATTGGAAAAAATGTTGCTTATTCTATATGCCCTCTTTCATTTTTTACTATTTTTCGTCTATCATATAATTCTATAAAGTGCTTATTAGAGCATAAATACTGATGCATCGTGATCACCATTCTTGTTCAACTGGTTCTTGAAACATTTTCGTGGCTAGTAGAAATGGCTTCAAACGTGCGTCCTTACAGCAGATGGTTGACAAGTATAACATTGGATAGACAGATGGTGAATAATGGCTATTTTTCACAAAAGCGCATACGTAGAATAGCGCAAATCGTTGTCACTTGATAACTAGGCGAGAGAGGATGGCAATTGCTAGTTAACGTTTCTTTCCCACGCTTCATTGAGCGGAACACGCTCATTCCGAAAATGTTTGGAATCCCCAGGGACTCTGCATTTGTGTACGTGAACTTAAGTGCACATGCATGTTGTAAATGTATACCAACACGACATGCTTTCAAGCTTTTAAAAGCTTATTACGGAGGTTCGCGTTCATTTTACTTAAGTATTAGCCAACCATTAAAAAAATAGTCTTAAATATTTAATATGCCTGACATTTTATATAAAAACATCCCTGTAAAATGAACTTAAAACGCCTTGGTTATTAGCTTCTGACAGACAATGCTATTATTTTCCAATATATTGTTTAGGTAACACCAAGTACATCCAAGATGTTTTTTTACAAGTTAAAAACATACTAAAACATGTAATATCTTCAGTTTTCTTTTTAAAAATGGTGATTTTGGTGTTTAAGCATTCCTCAAAATTTCAATTTTGAAAAATTCTCTTCTTTGAAAAACGTCTGTATTATTTCGTGATTGCACCTGAGGTTTGGGATAAATGTGTTAACAACTTGGGTTTACATTGAAAAATGGCTATTTCAGTTTTTTTGTACGACATTTGGTTTTCGATTGATAAACGAATATGCAACACATTTTGACCGCCTCTCATGAGGCGGTTTTTTAAAATACATATTTTATTGATTTTGAAGTAAGAAAACCTTAGCTAGAAAATATTCGATCTATAGGCTATAGGCTAAAACATGTAGCATAATGTGGCAAATTCTCACCATTAATGGCATCATTTAATTTTTGTTCAAGCTCCACCTTCAGTGTGACATTTTCTATTAATAATTCTTAAAATATGGAAGATGTGGTAAGATTTCATCAAATATGCATTGTTTTTTCAAAACAATTTGCTGTCGACATTTCATTCCTTATTAACATTGCTTAAATAGCTAACAGGTTTTTCTGTGAAACAAGTTCCCCATTGGCGAAATCGCACTTCGTTTATCAATTTTTTATAAAACTAATTTTTTAGAATATAAATTGTCTGATAGTGTGAAATCCGCTATTCTTGCAATAATAATAATAAAAAAAAATGATCTGAAATTCTGGTCCTCGTATCCATTTTATTTGACTCATTTTTCAATTATTTAAAACATGCACCTTCAACATTCGAGTAGATCACAATGGGCGTGTATGTCGGGATGGGGTCCTAAACCCATTACATTGCACTGTGCTTCATTTAACCTCGCCATTCCGCTGCTGCTCTACTATTTTATTCTATATTGCTTTCGTGCGAACATCTGGTCTCAGCATTCATTTCTCCGCACGGGTTTGCGACAGTCTGGCGTTCACCTCAATTGATTTGTATTTCGATAATAGAGCTGACACGTATCCATGCTTCCTTTAGATCCGCTCTTGATGCAGATGCGAAGCGGATTCAGCTGCAGTATGACGCTTCCAAAGCTGTCATGGGTAGCGTCATTACACGCGCTAGGTGCATGCTGAATGAAGCCTTATACTAGTGGTACTCAAACAGACCCCAAAGTACCTACTGCAATGGGGTTTGTAGAAGTGCTGGAGAAAAAAGGAGGCTTTAACTGCAAGGTGCTCTTGGAGTCTTAACTTGTCAGGCCTGTGCAAGCTGCAGTTGTGCCTATTTCACAAAACACACTCAACTTGTGGACCTTGGCAGAGTTGCTTGAATCCAATACGCATGTGTACCATATGTGGGTCAAATGCAGATAGCCCGACTTACCAAGTGAAAAGTTCGTTTGAGTACCCCTATTGTACACCATTAACCAAATTTAGATGAAGTTATACTTTGTCGATAGATATATTGTTGGTTGTTGTTGTTGGTTGGGGTTTAGGGGTCCCAAAGGCATCCAAGGCCAGAGAGTCTAGACACTGTCAGGGATATACCCCCATATCTAGCATATGAACAAGTTATAGGAAAGTGAAAACAGAGACGTAAGAGGAGGAAAGAACACGATCACGGTTGATTTTTAGAGGAACTACCCTGGCAATTTGCATGGATAAAACTGTGGAAAACCGTGAAAGCCACAGTCAGGATAGGCGACCAGGTCAGAAATCGGACCTGGGTCTCCCGATTGCTAGGCGGATAACGTCACCACTAAACCATCTAGCTCGGTACCTATAAATATAAACATGTACCCAAATAAGTTCATGCGAGCTGCTCTGCCTCATTTCAGTGCCATAATTTTTGAATTAAAATTACGTCATTAATTTACTCTTCCAAGATCATTCCCTACGAACATCCAATTAAAATTAACTTTGGTCGATGATTGAACCTTGATCCCAAACTTGTTAATATTAGCTGTTAAATATCAAAATCATGCGTTATAATAGGACCAATAAATGGGCAATCTGCCGATGAATGCTGAAGTGCGCATCGCAATCACATGGAGCTTAAACCTAATTCACTATTGTAATTTGTTAATGCAAATTGAACTTATCTAGAACCTCTATAGTTGTCGTCACTCACATAGTATATCCTGTTGGCTCAAATTGGAGTACTTTATTTTAAAAAAAGTGTTTTGGTCCATTTCATTGTAATTGTGTTTGCAGTACGTGGGACGTTGTTTCGCAGCTAGTTTCGATTATTTGTTTAGATAAGCTGGTAAATCAACATTGATTAATATTGCCTGTTTTGATATTTTGATGATGTACTTTTAATTCAAAAGTGATGGCACTGAAACGCGGCTTCCCACATGGAAAATAAATGCATTTCAAAAATGCATATAGATTGAGACACTAAAATGCATTTCAAAATGTATTTTGAATGCATTTTGAAGTACATTTGTAAATGCATTTTTAGAAATACATTTCGAAATGTATTTCCAAACGCATTTTTAAACACAATTTTAGAAATGCATTTTAGGTGTCTCAATGTATATGTATTTTAAATGCATTGCAAATGCATTGCAAATGCATTTCTGTTCCATGTGGGTTAATAGCATTGTTTATCAACCGATGTGCCCTCCTGGGTCAGCTATCTTTATCCTGTCTGTGGTAATCGCGTAAACGAAAACTTAAGTCATTGGAATTGAGTGTGATGCCTATTGAAAAATGGTCTAATGGAAGTACAGTACATGGAATACGAACGTAACTGAGATTATTCATTTATTTTTACGGAAGTGTTCCCATATATTATTGCGTATGCATGTTCACAGAAAGATCTCGTTAACTCTGCTTCTGGCATTTTTCTGTAACTTTCTAGGACTTTTGTTATTCCTGGTGTATACTAATCATAAATACATATTTGTACATAAAATCGGGCTTTTTCTTTATTTCATAGAGAAAATGAGAGAGCATCTTTAAATGTTGTATCACGACAAATGTACGCTGACGAAATGTGTGCCATGAGCCGAAATAGGGTGGAAAACACTGAGTTTGAGCAAACATTTTTTAAACTTTGATGACATTTATCCTCAAAAGGTTTACAGAAGTATATTTACTCATGTACATTGGACAAACATTCTGAGCAAACTAATGTGCATGTAGTTTACAGAAAAGCAGTTTTATTTCAAGTCAGCTTTACATTAATGCCTGTTACTTGAGTCAAATTTTGTTTAATAGTGGACAATGATTATGTGAAAGCCACGTCTTCTGATAAAGAATGAACTAAGATCAAATTTTTTTTTTAAAAATCGTTTTTTTCTGATAAATTGGTTGATAATTACAAATACTTGAAAACAATTACTTTTAAGCTTATAAAACGGAAATAATGTTGCCATTTTCTAATTCAGCATTTTCAAAGAGTAACAAAATCGAACAAAACAAACACTAAAAGTGTCCCACTACTTAAATTCTTAAGTAGTTTCCGTTCTATCATTAACCTAAATTTGTAAAAAAAATCGTGAAATATATTCGGATGAAGATATAATTAAAATAGCATATTTAAAATGAAACGTTTTTTTTTTTTTTTTTTTAAACTTAATTAATAATATTTTTTTGACTTTAAAGTTTGGAAATAAAAGTTATTCATTTCAATAATATTTAAAAGATATTCAAAAGTTTCCATTATGGTTGGATATAGAC
>JAQGAE010004291.1:0-13028 GCA_034696685.1 Julus scandinavius
CATTTAGTTGGTCATTTTTTGGTCAGTAAAATGACGTCCTTTTTTGGTCTTTATTTGGTCATTTTGAGTTCGTCATTGTTTGGTCAGTAAAATGACGTCCTTTTTTGGTCTTTATTTGGTCATTTTGAGTTCGTCATTTTTTGGTCAGTAATATGACGTCATTTTTTCGAGTTCGTCATTTTTATGGTCAGTAAAATGACCAAAAAATGACGTCTTTTTTCGACGTGAGACGTGTTTTTGGAAAAAATCGATTTATTTCTCCTGGTATTTTGGAGATGACGTCAGCAAGGTGTGACGTCATACTTTTTCTTTGTTAGAAGGCAACTGTAATGGCTGCCTGCCACTCGTTTTTCTTGTTGCTCGCAGAGGCCTACCTAGGGGGGGGGGGGTCAAACTGACCCGGGCGCCGTCATGGGGGGGCGCCAGTGCCCTAATTAAAAAAGTTGTTTATTTGCATACGATCAAAAAATAAAACATCTACTATTTTAAAATGAATTTTTGGAATTTTTCGATTATATTGACTACTGTACTGCGCTGTGTTCTCTTATGTTTCAATGGTACGGAAGGGGAGGGGGGCGCCAAATTTATACCTTGTACCCGGGTGCCAAATACCCTTGCTACGCCTCTGGTTGCTCGTTGTTTGAGCTTTATTCAAGTTCAATAAAGTTTGTTGTTCATCTGAGTGGATCCAGATTAAAGTTAATTCCAACACACCTACTATATGGGATTACTTTGTGTTTGGTTTACTTGACGAAGTACCAGCTCCCATACATAATGCTATTTTCTGTGTGTGCAGATCTTGGCCTTCCACTTCCACTTCCAACATTTGTCTAATGTTTGCTCAATCTACCAAGCCTTTATCAGGAAATTTCTTTAAAAACACTTTTGCCCCATAACGTTTCGTTTTTCAAAAAAATGATATGGCTTTTCGCTCTTCATCTCTGAACGCCATTTTTTTAATGTAAATTTGAACACGAGCACGAGTGCAATCAGGGATGCCGAGAGCCAGGGCCGGGCCCGGGGAAAAAGAGGAGGGCAAGGTCGTATATGTCATCGCATTTCGGGAGGAAGGGGGGATATATGGTTTTCTTTTTTACCAAAAAAAGTTCCGATTTTGAACGGACCATATAACTTTAAGGGAGGTCTCGCCATGGGGAATATTGTTGTTCAGGGGTGGTGCGACCTAATAATTTGATTAAATATTAAAAAGGGTGATATACCTGTTTCACCTGGTGGCCGTCCTGTCCTGGTGACATCGTCCTGGAGAAGATCTGGAATGGAAAACCAAATAAATTAATTGGTGTGAAAATTAATTAGTTAACTTTTAATGAGAGTTTAGCTAACCTTCCTCCTCTTACCATAGTTAAGTGGTAGTGGCCCAGGTGGTGCCACTGCTAGGGTTTGGTCCTTTTTCTTCCTGAATGCCATCTTGTTATTGGGAGTGGTTGTTGTCATGATGCTTCCATTGTGGTCGCTCATTTTTCCCAGCTCCTGCAAAATTAAATAGATGAACGAAAAGGATTAAGGGTCTGTGAGTTTTTGTTCTTGATTTAGATTTTGGTTCACGGCCCTAATGCTATGCATTACAACAGGTTAGCCATGATCCTTGAATAAAATGTTAGTTCCAGTGATATTTTAACAACCATTGGGCACAAACCTGCACATTTTATTCATCAACAATGTTACCAGAATAAAATGATATTTGTTTAACTTTAATAAAAAACATTTCTTAATCACAGCAGCCAATTCCTTAAGGACTGTTGGCAAAATGTTATCTTGATCAGAAAAATTGTTGAAGATAAATTCAAATTTAGAATTTTTGTAGATCACTTACTTTATGCAGATACACCCACTTTAGCTTTCATAAATTAAAATAAATTAAAAATTGTGATCAATGTGCATTTTCTTTGACAAAACTTCCCTGTAATTGATAGTTGGATTACTTTTTTAGAGAAAACTGATCGGATTCCTTTCAAAATACTCACATTTATTTTTTTCAATTTTAAATGAGCATTAAAAATTAACTTCTTCAATTTTCGATGCTTTCACTTTAACCATTTAAAGTTGTGAGAACAGTAAACTGAAGAAACATATACAGGGCGTTTCAGCTCTATGTTGCCAGACATTAGGGGCATGTAGAATGAATCCATACAAGCCATTTATGTTTATGTACCCATAGGCGGAATTGCCCAGTTAGGGTGCTGGAGGCCACTAAAGATCAATGTCAGTAGCGGACTTAATGGAAAAGGCGCCGGGGGCAAGGCCCTATTCAGGATGCATAGAAAATGTGCATTTTTCAGGAATAAAAACTGAATTTTTAGTGCAAAATATTGTGTATTTCTGCGAATAACAACTGCCCTTTTATTTCTGAAAACTAACACTTTTGCTGCCGACATTTTGGATTTTCGAGCTTCAAAACTGCACTTCTCGTGCAGAAAATGTTGCACTTTTGCTGCGGAAATTTTTGGATTTTTCGAGCTTTAAAACTGCACTTAATTCTAGTGCAGTAAATGTTGGACTTTTGCTGCTGAAATTTTGGATTTTTCGAGCATTAAAACTGCATTTCTAGTGCAGAAAATTTTGCACTTTTCCTGCTGAAAATTTGGATTTTTCGAGTTTTAAAACTGCACTTAATTCTGGTGCAGAAAATTTTGCACTTTTCCTGCTGAAAATTTTGATTTTTCGAGCTTTAAAACTGTACTTCTAGGGCAGAAAATTTTGCACATTTCCTGTTTGGATTTTACGAGCTTTAAAACTGCACTTCTAGTGCAGAATATTCTGTAATTTTGCTGCTGAAATTTTTGGATTTTTCGAGCTATATAACAGCACTTAATTCTAGTCAAGAAAATTTTGCACTTTTCCTGCTGTAAATTTAGATTTTTCGAGCTTTAAAATTGCACTTTAGTGTAGAAATCTAACGATTTTGCTGCTGAAGATTTTTTTATTTTTTTGGCATAGAAACTGCGCTTTTAGTGCAGAAAAATGTCACGTGTATTGTACAAAAATTGCGCCAATTATGCACACAAAAAAATAAAAACTATGCAGTTTTGTTGCCATAAAGGAAAGAATGAAAAATGTCAAAAATAAACTCGTGGAGTACATTCTGGATAAATCAGAACATCCATAATGTTTCCCATGAGTTGTTTGTTTTACATTTTTCCTAATTTACAATAAATCTTTAAGTAAGTTGTGAATAATAATAATACAGTGAAACCTGTATATTCGTGACAATATACAAACAATTTGTACAAAGTAATTAAATACAATTTTATTAATGTGTTGCCTTTACCAAATCTGATATATTATAAATATAAATTTAATCTGAAGTTTACCTTAACTGAGGAGCAACGATTTGATTTGTTCCTATCCCAACGATTCACTATAGCACTTGAGTTAACAATGAAATATTAACTTGAAATGTCATTAGATGTAAACAATTTTTTGATGAAAAAATGCGATTGAATCTGTGGTATGCATAGAGGTTCCACTATAATCATGACCACATGATTTTTGCCGCCTTGTGCACCCATGTGCTGCTTTCTGTTTTATCGAAAAATCAACAAAATAACGAAATTAGTCACAATGCAGATATGTTTCCAGACCTATTCGTCCTATTGGGGATTATCAAGGATATTAAGGGAATTATCAAGCATATGCTGGGACCTATATTCATTATCAAAGGCCAAGGGTGACCACATTGGTCAGTTGGATGTATCAAATGTCAAATTTTGGGACTTGTAAGCTTAGTAAGTAAAGATTTTCAAGGCGCCCTGCATTAGTTTTATTTTGGGCTGGAAATGCAAGGGCTATTAGGATTAAGGGCCCAGGGAGAAAATGCCCACTTTGCTTCCCGTTAAGTCCGCCACTGATTAATGCAATCCCATTTTGGGCCTGATGTGTTTTGATTTGTGATTGGGTGATAAGCAAGTACCAGCCATTTCTAATGTTTATTCTTTTTATTGAAACAAGAGCACAGATATTCATAACAGCTGTTCAAAGTGACGGCCACCAGCGTCAATGCATGCGGTGCACCGACGGATGTTCTGCATAACCCTCACAAAAATGCCAGGTGTTTGGTGCACAAATTCACAGGCGACTGATATCCAGGCGATTAAGTCCTCCACAGTCTCTACAGGTGTTTCATAGACAAGGCTCTTAACATGGTCCCACAAGAAGAAGTCCAATGGTGTCAAATCAGGAGACCATGGTGGCCATGGCACGTGACCTCCTCTGCCAACCCAGCAGCCGTTGAATGTATCATTTAGTCATTCCTGCACCGCATGTGCGGTATGAGCAGTTGTGCCGTCGTGCATAAACCACATTGTCTGCCACATGATGAGTGGAACACCCTCCAAGTGGTCAGGGAGCACATGCTGCAGGAACTGGTGATAAATGTTACCATTCAGGCGCAGTGGCAACATGGAAGTACCAATCAGCCGGTCACCAACAATGCCAGCCCACACATTGACAGAGAACCGCTCCTAATGTCCCCTGATGTGCATGGCATGTGGGTTTGCATCATCCCATATGTGACTGTAAAAGAGGCCATCCTTTGTGAAGCAAGCCTTATCGCTGAACAAAATGGACATGCCAAAATGAGGATCATGATGAATGCTGTGACGATCCCCTTGGGCAGTGGCCCACGCATGGAGGAATGTATGAAAGGCCGGTATGTAGGCACAAATGCATGGCCAAAGGTGGAAGTTTATGTGCGCGGAATGCGCGGGAGATATGGTGATGTAACTTCGAATGTTCTGAAGAAATCGCATTCCTGCTGCCCAGGTCGCCACCAGGGGGGAGGAAGCTGGTTATAAGGAGGACCTGGGCCAGCGGGAAGAGGGGTACGGTTCAGGGGCCTGGCCAAGTTAGGTCAGCCTCATTTTTATATTGTATCATTTCGTACAGTTTTGTTCCTGATTATAAAGTCTCATGAGTTGCGGGCGGAGAATTACAACGTTGTATTTTTATGCCTAGTTTTGTAAATTAAAATTTGTAAAGTTTCATCGTGGCTGCTGTTTTTCCCTTTGAGGTTGAGGAACGGAACCTGCGCCCTTACATGGTGAAGGTTGGGTTTTCCTATCCTATATACCTTGGATAAAGACTTGTGCTTGAGGAAGCGAATTATGAATCTCAGCAGACGAGCTGAAGGGATGCGTACCAGTTCAAGGACGAATGCCAATACTGTTATTGGTTCGGGTGGCCAAGACCAGTTTCCTGGCCCTTGTGGTTTGGCGGCCCAATCCATGCCATTAATGGATCAGGGACGTAACTTTGTGATGAATCCCCCCACACAGTGGCAATAGGCTTTGCAGGCTTGGGGAGGATCTGCTCGTGAACTTTTGGCACAGGCAAATAATATTGTCTATGGACAGCATGGCCTTTCGCGACGGCCTGGTATGCAGCCATTTGATGCCCCTGATGCAACCATTGAAATGCCAGGAGAGATGGATAGGGTCATGCTATGGAACAACCTCGACCCGTGGCCCCTATGCCAGTCGTTATGAATTTTCGGAATCCGGGATCAATGTACGATGGCGTGGGTGACGTTTTGGATTTCCTGGACGCATTTGAGGGCATGGTGCAGTCGGAGGGATTATCATTGGATGCTTGTGTGAGACGGTTAAGAGGCCATTTGACGGGGCAAGCGGCCAGGTGGTTCTTAACTCGTAGTCAGGAATTATTACTGCTGTCTTGGCATCAGTTGACGGCCCGGTGGCGGTTATTTTTTGGATCAACAGCGTATAGTCCGCGGTCGTGGCATCAGTACATGTCAAGGAAGCAAGGTATGAATGAATCTGTACGCAGTTACCTGATTGAAATGTCATCAATTGCCCACTCATTGAATCCAAGGACACCAATTAGTGATACAATTCAGATAATTTTTGCGGGATTATTGCCATTTTACCACATGGCCCTGGGGGCAGACGATTTGCAATGCTTGATGATCTGTGGCTTGTGCTAATTGACCTAGAGGAATCGTATTCTTTTAGTAGACCAGATATGTCAAGGCACCCACTTGTTGTGGCGATGAATTTTCGACCAGGACTACCGCCATCAGGGCAGGGGACATTAGATGTGTCCCAGGGAGCCTGCTGGGCATGTTCTGAGATGTGACAATATCGCAGAAATTGCTCTAAAAGGAGTGCCCCGTGGAATTCGGTGTCGGCGGTCAATGGGCCGGTAAGGGGAAATGTAATGGACTCAGCGGCGGGTATGGTTCTATAGCATTCCAGGACTGCACTATTGATGGCAATAAAAACGGAAAGCATGGCTCGGGATCAGAATGTTACCTGGGATGATTGGTTGGTTTTACCTACAGTGATGTTAACCATAGGGTATCGTTCTGTGATGATGACCATCGGGGATCGTTCTGTGATGATGACCATCGGGGATCGTTCTGTGATGATGACCACCGATAGTGGCGCGGTTTTGTCGGTATTGTCATCTGATTTGCTGACTTATTTTGGCCTCTCTCTGTTGCCAGCTAGGCCATTGCGGCGTTTGTATGATGTGTCACAGCATGACATACAGTTTTTGGGCGAGACCGAGGCCATGGATAATGTCGGGGGACGTGAATTTCTTCATCGTTTTCGAGTGTTGTAACAGTCTAAACAAGTGGCATTGCTCGGATGATATTTCTGACATCGTACTGGGCTGGTGGTGTTGCCGGCCTCACAGACGTTTTGCTACCATGATGCACCGGCGGAGCAGTTTCTTTTTGCTCGTACTGAGGGTCTGACGGGCCACAGTCAGAAGGAGATATTAGAACAGGCAGAGTTACTTCAACAGGACGTGGAGTCTCCGGAACAGAGACCGGAAAGGCTGTTGCGGCTTCCCATACGCTTGCTGCAGCCGGTAACGTTGCCAACATGTTCAGAGTCGATGGTTATGTGTTTGCTTCCGAAGGGGACTCGAAAAGGTGACATTGTATTAATAGAGGCTCTACTACTTAAGGGGACCTCTACGCGAGCGGCACGCGGAATTATGTAAATCAATGATAATCGCTGTTGTCTTTTCCAGATGGCTAATTTGACTGCTGAGGCCATGACATTGGAGGAGGGCTCAATGATAACCTCTATGTCTGCATTGGAAGATCCTGAGTTGGTGTCAATAGAAGGGACTAAGGAGGAGGGACGTGATGTGGGGGGTGTAAGATTTTTGGATGGTTTATTGCTTGGCTCGCTTTTGAATTTGGGCCCTACCCTGTCGAAGTCCCAACACAGACAGTTGAGGCATTTGTTGTTTGGGTTTAGAAGGGCATTCACATTGGGATTAAGTAAGTTGCCACCACATGTAGTGGATACAGGGAATAATCTTCCGGTTTATGTGGCTCCTAGATGATCGTCACCTAAAGTGCGGGAAATTGTTAGACAGGAATTATCAGAAATGTTAGGTCAGGAGGTGGTTACACCTAGCAAAAGTAGGTATTCTAGTCCAGTTGTATTAGTTAAAAAGAAGGATGGTTCAGTTAGGTTCTGCATGGATTATCGCCAGTTGAATAAGAGTACAATAACGGATAGTTATCCCTTGCCCCGAATTGATGATGCCCTGGATGCTATGCAGGGCTCCGTGTGGTTTGCAACCCTTGATATGATGCGGGGTACTGGCAGGTGCCTATGAGCAGCAGGCCCTATGACGACATTTTCATGTTTGGAGGGACACTTTGAATTCACTTGTATGCCATTTGGCCTCTGTAATGCACCCGCTACGATGCAGCATGGGTTAGATCCAGTTTTTTTGCAGTTAAAATGGGATGCCTGCCTAGTATATTTGGACGATATTATAGTTTTTGCCCCTACCTTTCCATTATTTTTGGAGAGATTAAGAGCAGTATTAGATGTTTTGATATCGCATAATAATCGGTTAAAGCCATCAAAGTGTTTTTTTTTATTCGAGCAGGTGCGGTATCTTCGACATGTTGTAAGTGCCCAGGAGGTTTCTACAGACCCTGATAAGGTTATCGCGGTGAAAGGGTTTCCAAGGCCCGAGATATGGAAAGGAAAAAAAAGTTTTTTAGGATTATGCAAATATTACCGCCGATTTGTTGAGGGTTTTGCCACTATTGCCAGGCCACTTATTTACTTATCGCGTGATAGCGTCCCATTTGTATGGTCCTTTCTATGTGAGGACAGTTTCATGCGATTAAAGGAGGCCCTGTGTATGGCCCCTATTTTGGCAATGTTTGATCCTGGGGCCCCGTTGAGGTTGCATACCGATGCTTCGCGTGTAAGGCTGGGGGCCATTCTCTACCAGGGGGTTAAGAAGAATCAGCGAGTCTTAGCTTATGCAAGCTGCTCGTTGTTGCCAGCGGAAACTCGTTATACTGTCACAGAATTGGAGGTCCTGGCAATTGTGTGGGCAGCTGAGAAGTTTAGGCACCACCTCTTCTTGAATAAGGTAACAATTGTCATGGACCACCATGCTTTGTGTTACCTTTGATCATTTAAGAACCCATCAAACCGTTTGGGTCGGTGGGCAACTAAGATGGAGGAGTTTATCTATGTTGTGGAATATAAGAAAGGAGGGTTGCATGTGGATGTTGATTGTCTGAGCAGATATCCTGTGCCTTAACATGGGAATTGTCCATCTATGGAAGATGATGCCTATGTATATATTTGTTACAGACCCACGTTGATATGGCTCGGGAACAACAGAACGACCGTTTGTTGGATGAATTACGTAATAAGGCGGGAAGACCATGCCCCCAAGGGGTTATTTAATCTTGGGAGGAACCCTTTATTTTGTTAATCTGTCAGACCCCCCAGGCTATTGTTGGTGGTACCAGAACAGTTACGCGATGATGTTATTCGACAGTGTCACGATCATTCGCTGGCTGGGCACTTTGGAGTTACTAAGACCATGGCTTTGTTGACCCGCGCATATTACTGGCCCCATATGAAGGTGGCAGTAAATCGGTTTGTATGTTCTTATCCACAGTGTCAGATTAATAAGATACCTAGGGTGTTGACTCCGGAGTTGTTGGAGCCTGTTTCGGGTGAGGATCCTGCAGTGAAGTGGGATTTCGATTTTGCGGGGCCTTTTCCCCAGTCGGTGGGAAGGGTTGTTTATTGGTTGGTCGCTGTTGATTATAGTACGTGATTTTGCGTGGCGGCCCCTTATGAGAGAGCGAATGAGGTCGCGATTGAGAAGTTTTTTTTGAATTTATTCGACTGATTTGGGGTATAAAAATTCCTGATTTCAGATAGCAGGACCCCCAGCTGAGTAAAAGGGCGCATGATTTTTTCGAACTTATGGGATACAACATAGGGAATCTACCCCTTATCATCAGCAGGCGGATGGCTTGGTGTAGTGGCTTATTCAAATGTTGTTGATTTCAGTTAGGGTTATGGCCCCGGGAGGAATTTGTAGGGGTGGGTGGCTTACTGCCTTGGCTCTAGCAGTCGTGGCGTATAATTTTTCTGCCCAAGTTTCGTTGCGGTCTTCGCCATTTGAGCTTATGCTTGTTTTTTCGCCGCAATTGCCAGTGCATAACGTTGTGGGTCAACCTCCTATGGTGGGCCCCGGTACCCCAGTGGGGGATCTTCGTGTAAAGGTTGGGGATGCACTAATTAATGCCCAGGGAAAGCAAAAGAAGTATTTTGATAGGTGTCGTCGCTTTGCTAATTTTAATGTGGGCGATTAGGGCCTTATACGCGATTTGGCCCCTGCCCGTAAGGGCCTGGGAAAATTTCAGGCTCCATATCATGGGCCTTATCAGGTACTGGAACGGGTGACAGACATTAATTATGCGATTAAGGATACTAGGCGTGGTACGGGCCCTGTGTCAACTTTGCATGTCAGTAATTTAAAAAGATATCAGCCGCGAAGAACACCTTAGTTTTTAGCCTTAAAAGCACGTAAATTCAAATTTGGTGCTAATAATTGGTCGTGCTTGGTGCGTGCACGGAAACCTCCTTACCTTCGGGCGAGACCAAGTGGTGGAATCACCTAGGGGTTGTTGTTGCGTAGCCAGCCGCGTGTTCCTATGTATTTTATCCCGTCAGTGCCTTCTCAGGTAGGTTTTCTTTTTTTAATACAATCTTCTGTTTTTTGGACTTTGGGTTGTGTCAGCTTCCAGTGTCAGAAGCTGGGGTATTGTCAAGACCAAGGGGGTCGTTGGGGTGCGTAATATGGCCTAGGAAAGTTGATTTTTTTAAACATGTGTGTCTGTCTTCTAGAATTTTCTTCACTATGGCACACCGTAATTCGCAAAACACTGTACTGATGACGGTTACGGTCTTGGAGAGAGGCCGCCGGCGAAATATTACTGGGACCTTGGCCGGGGTTAACTTTCGACTGAACAACGAGCCCCAATCTCTGAACTCCAGGGCACGCAATCGACGGGATACGTATCCGGTTTGGTCCCAGCGACGTCCTCCATTACATCAGTCATGTGGCCGCCGGGGTTCACGTAAACATGTCCCAGTTGCAAGGGATCGCGGAGGCCCGAACAGAGGCGGTCATCGAGTATGAGCGGATCGTCCCTGGGTTCCCCACCCACACGAATTCTAGAGGGGAGGTGGACCCCCACCAGAGTCCTATGCTGAGGAAGACTGGGACCGTGAGTTGGCTGCGCAAGAAGGACAACCAGTTCCGGATCGTCAGGGTGGATTTATTGTGGAGTTGCCCCCTGGAATGGATGACCTGCCTCCGAACTTTGTTTTCCCTCGGCTAACCCCGCAGGTGGTCTATTTGGCGTTGTGGGCAACAATTGACCGACGTCGCAGGAGACAACATGCGCGCTAATATGAAGCTGATAATCAGATTGTGGGTCGTCGTCCAAATTGGCAGAATTGATTTTTCGGGCCCTAAGTGAAGGGAAATTCCAGAAAGTCCTGCAATCTGTGATATGTTTTTTTGTCTTTGTTTTGATAGCGTTGTTTCTCTTTCCTTCCCTTTATAATGTGTAATGGTATGTTCTTGACCAGGGACTGGTCAATGGTTAGGGGGGGGGTTTGACGATCCCCTTGGGCAGTGGCCTGTGCATAGAGGAATGTATGCAAGACGGTATGTGGGCACAAATGCGTGGCCAAAGGTGAAAGGTTATGTGCGCGGAATGCGTGGAAGATATGGTGATGTAACTTCGAACATTCTGGAGAAATTGCATTCCTGCTGCCCAGGTCGCCACCAGGGGGAGGAAGCTGGTTATAAGGAGGACCTGGGCCAGCGGATAGGGAGTATGGTTCATTAGCCTGGCCAAGTTAGGTCAGCCTCACTTTTATATTGTATCGTTTCGTATAGTATTGTTCCTCATAATTAAGTCCCGCGAGTTGCGGGCGGAGAATTGCAACGTTGTATTTTTATTCTTAGTTTTGTAAATTAAAGTTTGTAAAGTTTTATCATGACTGCCATGTTTTCCCTGCGGTCCATGTACCACTGGCAGTACTGCACACGTAGGGGAAAGTCGGTTAGACCCATAGCTTGAACCCTTGTTTCATGGTAGTGATGTAGCAATTGCTTGTTCAGGACCCACCAAACTGTTGAGTGGTTGGCAACCATAGTATGTGCAATGGCACATGTATTGGTTGACGGATGGTTGGCCATTCGTTCCAGAATATCTTCCTCGAACACAGGGGTTTGAGCACTTCTCGAACCACCATCAGCTCTCCTGATCTGAAGCGCTCCACGTTCTCGCAGGCACCGGTCAATTGCAACAAACGTGGCACGACATGGGTGTCTTTGTGCAGGAAATCTCTCCTGGTACATTCTCGCAGCTTGCCTTGCATTCCCACATGCTCCTCCATACTCAAGATGCATATCTGCAAGCTCAGCAAATTTATATCGCTACATGCTGTCAGTCTGAAATGAAACATGAACATGGTATGCGGCATGCAATGGCCATCGTGAGAATGGCTATTACAGCCTCCAGCACCCTAACATGGCATTTCCGTCTATAGGTACATTAACATGAATGGCTTGTATGGTCCCATTCCACATGCCCACAATGCTTGGCAACAGCGCTGAAACACCCTGTATATATTACATCTTTCCTGTCTTTGTTTTGTTGATTTTTTAAAAAGACTAGCAATAGCAATCATTTTTTCTCTAATTATCACCTCAACTATATATCTCAAGACGTGATCGATAGTATTACATCATCCTTACCAACGACATAAACTATGAATCTAAGACTGCACTGAGATAAAATGCAAAACAGTATTAACGAAATATTTGTTTGACTAAATATGTCGATTGATTTTTTAGATCTTAATATATTTATAATCAGTAATGTTGTAAGAGAGTTTTGATCATGTTTGAAGTTTAATGCTTTCAAACATGTTCAAATTGATCGTAGAAACCTTATTATTATGGTTTTATTATTTATTTCAGTTTGGAAGTGGACTTAGTATTTGAAAATCTGAAAGTAATTGGAGAGGTTCAGTCTACCATACAATTTAGCATGGATGTACCTTTTCCACATGTCCGAAAAGCCACAATTTCATTCATTAGAAAGTAAGACAAGTTATTAAAATGAATTTTAATTTCAATAAAATACATTTAATATGTTAAAATTCATCATATAGGCCGCAAGTAAGTTTTGACATGAAGTTTTTGCATACCACAACTGAAATGATGACTACACTGGGCATCCGTGATTGGTTTCACTCATTCATTATGGATACTTTAACTGAAGCTATAGTCGACCCATTTAGATTGGAAATCAACTTCACCGCCATGGACTACCCATTACCTACTAAAAATGTCAGTTATTTGCTAGGTAAGCTAGTTTACAATACAAATATTAATATAATAAAGGCCATCACAATTCGAATTACTGATACAAATCCATAATTAGATGCCCAAGTTTCTAACTAATTCGTGATAACTAGGTATGTAATATACAGGGTGTTCCGGTAAAGCATTGACAAATTTATAGGGTAGGTAGCTGGTGATACGAGAAGACAAAAACACCAAAGAACATAGGGCCGCAAACGATTCCTTCACTTAGATATTTGCACATGAATGTTGTTTTAGAGTAATTTTAGAGTGTTGAATTAGGAATCCCTAGCCAAACTGAGTCTTGTGAG
>JAQGAE010004292.1:0-13027 GCA_034696685.1 Julus scandinavius
TCAAGTAATTCGGTAAAGCCATTATTTTTTTATTCAATGTCAAAGTTGTAACCTATCTCAATGCATAGGGCTGTATGTCAATGAAATTATACGTAATTCATCGATCAGGTTTCACCAATTGAATGTCTGCGTTCAGATATAATTTTAATAGTATTTGTGGTGAGTACTTTCATTATAATTAAGATTCAGTGATCGTCATTCACATACAAAATCGGCACTTGGTGAAGCACATATATGTGTACGGGAGTACTCGCTGCTTGGGGAAAAGGGAAATATTCTGTACTCGCCGAATATTGCATGTGTGGCGCCGCCATCAAGGACCACATATGCCCCGATGCGGCCAAATATTGGCCTTATATGGTCGTACATGGGACATATATGTCCCTTGATGGGACATAAATGATCGTCCCACTTTTCTATCACCACATCTTGTCTTAAAAATAATAAAAACTGTGCTTATGTTGTATATGCTGCATGTGCAGCTGCAGCAAAGTTTCAGATAAATGAATATTTTTTTTGTTGCCAGTGCAACCTCTAAAAATGTCCCTAACACGAAGCTACTTGTAAACTGCATGCAGCATTAAGAATGTTGCATGCAGCTGTACTGCAGTCGCTACTTTCAAAGTTGCAGGGGGGCACGTTACGAAACCTGTGAAGTTTTTTAATTGGCTGCGCAACTAAAGGAGCCTGGTGTGCAAGCACCTTTACGTGGTAGGAGCAACGTTCTCAATTGAAAATAATGTAGCCACTGTGGTAACAATAAGAGCATAATCACGGTATTTACCCAATCTTTGAAAATAAAGCCAAGTATCCCCGCCGTCATTTCTAAGAGCAACAGGACAGCCAAAGAGATGGCATACTGCAACAGAGAAAATAGTTTATGAACTTGTCAGTGATCAAATAAAAAAAAATGTCGATTTAAAACGGCTAAAAGCATGCAGACTTACAGTTGCCAAAAGGCAAGTGTTTTCCCTGAGGGCTCCAACACATCCGGTGAAGCCAATCATAAAAGTGATACTTCCCACAATGATGAGTATCAGGGCTGGATCCAGAGCTACATTTGTCAGGCGGTTCAAATTGTTAAACGTGTCTTTTTCAGCCCAGGCCCAGACTCCAACGGCCATGATGCCACCGCCAACAAACTAAATATTGTTAAAAACATCTTTCAAATTTTGCATTTTTGTGTTCTAGAGCAGTAGTCTTCAAACTTTTAACACAGACGATACACTATGCTTCAAATGCAATTTTTCTGGAATCCTAGTATAAAAAATAATATAAATTTTACTGAAAACTATAAACTCAATTCAAATTGAGTATTGAACATGGAACTATTGGCCTCAGCAACACTATTTAAAACACAGTATTGGATCACACAATGCAGACTTGGTGCTCAGTAAAGTTACTGGAAAAAAATGTGAGTAAATTTCAAGGATTTTCAAGGGGCCCTGCCACGCCCGCAATATTTTTTAAATAGTCTTTTAAGAGGTTCTTTTTATAATTTTGTTTGCTAATAACGGAATTGTCTTGACGCAGGCAGGAAAATCAAGCATAAGCTTGTGTGGTGTGTGGTGTTTAACCCGAATTTCCAACATAATTTCCGACTTTTTAGGAGTTTCAAGGCTGCTAAACACCTTTATGAATACATAAAGTACTTAAAATACCAACAAATAATCTATACAAAACGTGAAACACTATGCATACATTTCACAAATACTTCTCCAGAATAAAGGAAAGCACAAGTTTTGAGCTTATCATTAATGAAATTGTGTAAACTCTTGCAAAATACGAATAGTTATGTTGCTAACATTTACAAGAAATCTGTTGGGAAATTTACCCCAATAATAGCAATACTATTTGTATCCCTAAATTACTTCCTGTGGCAAACCGATTATGCTGAATCAAAATGACAAATGACATGTACGACTCCCTGACAAGCGTACAATACTATTATAAATTAATAATTAATGTGTCAGGACATATCTCAGGCACATCCACTGACAAAACAGGTACTCGCAAAAACAATATGAAACATAAATCATGTGCACTTCACATAATTATCCTGATTTGAAAAATCTTAAAAAATAATATATGCACTACCCCATCAATATTTAGTTGCAAATTTCATCAGAATGATTATCGAATATGTATAGAGTCGTGTATCCACCAATGAAAGCACTGAGCAAAAGCAAGGTTTTTAAAAACATGTTTGCTAATAAAGTACTGGGCGTTAATGCTTTCACAAGAGCATGATTTTGAAAACATTTCACCGAACACCCAAGGGGCAGTCTGAATAAAAAAAAGCGTTTTTGCCCTTTACGGCACTCGAACCAAGGCATGTATGTACGTTGCTGTCGGCTAAAATGCAAACCTGCAATTCGCAGACGAACTTGATTTCGAACGAACATATAACATACCGTTATTATGATTTCAAATGATGGCAGCATACACCTTGGCAGGAGTGTAATACATGCTACTAAAAACATGTTACGTGTTTTCATTGGTAGGTATTCGGCTTCAGTGTTGAGTGCTCCATCTTGCACCACCTCAATAAGCGTGCTGCTTCACTGGTTTCAGTACGAGACTGGCTAATTACTTTAGGAAATTGACCAATTATTTTCAATATCATTTGAAAAAATTAGTTCCGTTGTTCAACTGGAAAACTCTCTCGTTCTAGATGACGAGAAAACAAAGCAATGCAGCAATCATCATGTCAATAGCAACAACCATGCTGATGTGTCATCAACAAAGGTGGGTTAAACTCTGATCAAACAATAGAGAAGTTGAACGTTTTTAAATTTCTATACTATCTTTGTTGTGGGATTTATGAATTTCTAATTGATAATATTAGCTGTGAGATACATGTTCACAGTAAGAAGAATTGAGTTCAGAAAATGTTTATCAGTACCCAATAACGTGTTTTCCGATAAATGACAACACCATAGTAATCAAACCAGGTTAGTTACAGCGTTATATACAAAGTTTGCATCCGATATGAAGTGGTAATTAGTTGGTGCCCAATTCTTTTTTTACATCGCAATAAAGTGTCCAATTAGAATATTCAACAGAAAGTGGACTCTAGAATTCAGGCTAACACTTTGGATCCTGAGGCTCGCACTATATCGGTTCGGTTGTCAGGTCAATAAAATATGCAGATAAAATAAAAATTAAAATAATTATTTTAACCGCAAAAAAACACCAGAAAAAAACTCAATATTTCTTCAATCAGAATTAACATCACATTTTTAGTAGATAAAAAATCTAGCAAAACTAATATCCATTGCAGAAGCTGATGAATAACATAACCATTTATAAATTTCACATATTTGCCAAATTGAAACAAATTTCATAACAGATGTTCATAGCAAGGTCAAGTATCCTATTAAAGCAACAGATGCCCAGATTTACTGCAGTGTTTTGGATCTTGTGGTT
Organism: Julus scandinavius; assembly: GCA_034696685.1. Classification (NCBI taxonomy): domain Eukaryota; kingdom Metazoa; phylum Arthropoda; class Diplopoda; order Julida; family Julidae; genus Julus; species Julus scandinavius. Next base: position 3,430 of record JAQGAE010004292.1, read on the forward strand.
ATTTTTAATGAGGATTTTTTTCCCTCAGATATACGAAAAATCCTTACAATTTCAATTGTACATACTGCCAAGAAATTGGTAGTTTATATCGGCTCTGTATTCGTACCATTGCAGCTGTTAAACCCTAAATGATTCAAACTAATGTGCCAAGGTAGAAATAATTAAGTCACTGACAACTTAATCCTCACTATATATTGCCCGTATATGGGCGATAACCTTTTAGAAATTAGCCTCTACCTCCTACGTACAAACACATGTGTGGGCAATTTTAATTGCCTCCTGTTTCCTACATTTCCAAAAAGCTAGGCCTAATATTTCTAGAATCGCACCTGCTAAAAAATGCAAGACCAGCATTTTAATGGATAATATGCATTTCACAAGTATAATTACCATACAGTGGAATGACTGGTTCCAGTTGAATCAATAATAAAGATGGACAACCATTTTATAGGCGATAATTACAATAATAATAAGAGAACGTGGAAGTGGTCACTCACCCAAAACACAACATTGAAGCCAAAAATGAGGTACTTCAAACAGCAGCTGACTTCACTTTTATCTCGACGATACTTTCTCACAGGCATTCTAACCCTTATGGCAAATCTCAAACGGGTCACAATTTGTCGATCTTTTTCATAATAATCGACAAAAAATACTAAAATTCATCAGACAAAAACAACTGCCATCCTTCTCCAAAGCGACCTGCAGTGACGTCACGGCTTCCTTATTGGCATTTTTACAAATGCTAAACGTTACGACAATATAAGGGCAATTCAAAATGTCTCAAAATACATCATCAGATGGATTTATTTCAAATATATAACGATAATAAATATTGAAATTCACACACATAATTTATAATAATATTGTTATTAAAGAAATTAGGTGTGTTGGCGCGTTGATAAATGTTTATAGGGGTTATATTTGAAACTTTTGAAATGACCTCAACCGCTCGCATTTGTGATTTTAAAAAATGTGACTCGAAAAGAGCAGTGGGACCAAAGATCAAAATAAGTGAGTTTGTATTAGCGGTTCGCCTTTGGCCTTATTGTACTTTGTAGCTTTGGACACCTACAAATTGCGAAAGACTAATGAAGGTTTGTTTCGAATTTTTTACGATTGCAAAACAGCATGCTTTATGGCATGAAGGTACAATTTTCGTTGCGTGGCTGTCTATGCAATTTAGAAATACGGCACACTTCATCCCCACTACTTATGTAGGCTACGGCTACGTATCTGTTATCTTTCCCGTTGTCAAAACTCCAAAGATCAACCGAAAATCGTAACATCAACAGCTACCAATCATTTCATATCACTCTAGTCCAAGATTAGCAAGAGGAACGACAGCTTACTATTGTAAATATGAAGAAATTACTGTCGAGAAAGGAAATAAAAACCGATCAAAGCTTCGCAGGCAAAAGTTTCAATGTGGGAAGGCATACTGTGACAGTTGAAGATACAATCGCAGAAGGTAAATGCACTTGACAAAACATACATTTGGAGGGTTTGGTCTTAATTGTTCACTAGTCCGTGTACAAATAGTAGTAATAATATAATGAAAACGTGTAATAAAATGTAAATTTCTACTAAAGTGTGTTCACATTTTGTCCAGGTGGCTTTGCACTAGTGTTCCTCGTAAAAGGCGCTAATGGGGTCCGCTATGCGTTGAAGCGAATGTATGTCAACAGTGAATTTGATTTGGGTGTTTGTAAACGAGAAATACAGATAGCGGTAACTGGTTTTGTGTCACCTTGCAAGTCCAATTGATCTAAATATGAGAGGTGTTTGAATTGCCTATCTGGCTATCTCGTTATTTTACAGGGCAGCCTAAGTGGTCACAAGAATATAATTGGATTTTTGGATTCAAGTATAACTCACACTGGGAATGGCGTTTATGAAATTCTGATGCTTATGCATTATTACAAAGGTTTTTATACTTTTACTTCTTTAAGTCATCTGTTGGCTATTGCAGCATTTGTTCACTGTTTCTCCTGGAAGAAAGATCTAAAATGTATGGATTTTCAGGACACGTTCTTCAAATGATGAATGATAACATTCAAAATGGTTTCAGCGAAACTGAAGTTCTGCGAATTTTTTGCGACATGTGCGAAGCTGTTTCCCGATTGCATCACTGTCAGACTCCCATCATTCACCGCGATCTCAAAGTAGAAAACATTTTAATCGGTGATAGCGGTAATTACGTTTTGTGTGACTTTGGCAGCGCAAGTGCCAAGATTCTCGATCCACAAACGCAAGGCATTGCTGCTGTCGAGGAAGAAATTAAGAAGTAAGTGTTGTCGATGATCTGATGCCTTACCGATGTCTCGGGCCTACGCTCGACTTTACTTAGCATCGTTTATCTTGCCAGATACACAACACTTTCCTACCGATCCCCTGAAATGGTCGATTTGTATTCGGGAAAACTTATAACGACGAAGTCTGACATCTGGGTAGTTATTGGAGGAGCTCGATTTAAAAAAAAGTTCAACTGCTGCTGAAATTAATCGTGTATCCATTTATTTTAGGCTTTAGGTTGCCTTCTATATAAGTTATGCTTTTTCACTTTGCCCTTTGGTGAAAGTACCTTGGCTATTCAAAGTGGAAACTTCACCATTCCCGATAATTCTCGTTATTCGCATGCTTTGCACTGCTTGATTCGTAAGTCCAATACCACCATTTCTTCTTGTAATCGATATTCATTGCCATAAACGATTTTGGTCGCTGATACATTTATTTCAGGATTCATGCTGGAGCCCGAACCTGAGAGAAGACCAGATATTTTTCAAGTGTCATATGTTACTTTCACACTTGCTGGACGAGAATGCCCTGTTCAAAATCTACATGTGAGGGATAATTACATTGTATTATTGATAATATCCCATTATTGTCGAAGTAACATGGTGCAATGACTCCTTTTTCATAGAATACCCCCATTCCAAATGTCGCCCAACTCACAAGCCTTTCCAGTGAGAACGAGGGCCGAAAGTTGTCCCTTAAAGGTGTTAGACCACAAGTGCCCACTGCAACTGCCATTCAACCTGAAGGGACATCCGTGGCACCTCGTCAGAGGCCAAAGGGCTCACAGTCGGCCACTCCAATAGGAAGCTTACCTTTGCCACCTGTTTCGACAAATCCGGTTTTGGCAAAGAAACAGCAAACTCCCACTCCCACAAATGCACCGCAGTCATTCATCGCAATGACAAGCAGTAAGAGGGCATAATTATTGAGTTGTGGCTACAGCATCGTGGCTATAAATAATTTGTTTGTTTTTTGGTTCTTCGTGTATTTCATAGACGATTCTTTGTCCCAAGAGAATCCGCCGTCTACAATTTCTCCGGTTTTATCGACAACTGCCCATTTTCCAATGCTGCTCGACTTGGACGATTGTCGACCCGGCATCGGTTCTGCACCGTTACCCGTGCAAATGCCCTGCATGAGTTCACGCGGTAGTCTGGTTTCTCCACCTCTTTACGTGCAGAATGCAAGATCCACAATTTCACCGGTTGGCACAGCTGTACCGAATCCCTTACTACCACCACATCTTCAGGTTGCTCCTTTAGTGGAGCAGTTATTTCCTTCTTCTACTTATCCGGATCCATTTCGAGATGCTGGCGCCATCACCGAAGAATTTAAAGTGCCAGCCATTCCTGTCCACGTTTCCAATGCCGTATCTTGTTCGGATCCTATTGCCGCCTCAACACTAGTTTCCTTGCCTCAGTTAGCTTCTTCTAGCATTCCTCGGACCCATCATAGGCGTAACGTTAGCGACACTTCAGCTTTTAATAAGTTAGTCTGAATTCTTTCTTAATGTTCATTAATGTTTATTCTCAGCAGACTCACTTTTACCCATTGTCTTAGCGCATTGTCAAATGAATGAGTTGAACCATAATTGACATTATAGAACTAATATATTTGTGATGAAATTAGGACATATGCGATGGAATCCCACCAGTTTACCGCTTCCTGCGATGCATCCAAAGCCAAGTCGGCAGCAACCACTCCTAGCCACAGTCCTCCACAAGATGGGCATCTGTCAGCGCATGTCTCAGATTGGAACCCGTTCGAAGATACGGTCGCTTTTGGGAAAATGACAGAAGATCACATATTTGGACAAGAATTTGATAAAATTAGGCGGGGTTCCCAAAGTAGTACGTTTAGCTTTTTATCTTTTAAAGTTTGTCTCTTGTTTCTGTAATATGTTTTAAATCCAAATACTTGAATCTTTTTGTATTTGCAGGCATATCCAATGTGAAAAGTAGGGAGAGTTTAGTAATGACGACTCCGGATTTAGTCGAAGATCCGTTTTTTTCAGCTCCGTTTAATCCACCTGGTTAGTTCTGAGAAAGATTTCTATTATTTTCATATTTGATTAGAGATTTGTTACGAGTTTTAAATAATTTTAAATTGTTTTTCTTTGCATCTTAGGCATACGCAGCAGCAGCAAAGAAGCAGCCCGAAAGTTACAAAATTATAGTTCAGATGGTTCTCAGCAAAGTAGCGGAGGTAAAAGATAACCCTGCCTATGCCTAGAACAATTGTAGCTGCACTTAAATCACTGTCGATAATTAAGCTTCACTGCTCGTGATACAAAATGGACTTGGTATCACTGAAAGCACAGTTTCAACCTGTATGTAATACATTATAATTTGCCTCTCGGGATAAAAGTGGCACCATTACAAATATATGAACAAGCTTTTGCTAAATTACAGCAACTAATTGGTTGCATATCAGGGCAAAAAAGCTAAAAAAAATGTTTGGGAGATGGTAAATAAGTAAATAGTACAGAAATTTTCTAGAATGCCATTGGAAGTTTTGTTAACTTATGTAAAAGTTGATTTTTAGGGACTACTTTAAAACTACAAAGATTTTCGTAATCCATAAAATGCATGTTACAGGACATTTTGTGATTGCTTTAAGTAGCCAAAGGCAGTAAACTAGCGAAAAATAGTAAGCGCACAATTTTTAAATTTAAATGTCGAAGACGTGTAGATGCATTTTATGGATTGAATTGCGGGCTTATTTTAAGTTTTCTCGATTTAGTTATCGACGACAGCATTCACGATATATACTCATGCATTCATGGTTACTTCATTTGAATGTTTCTCACAAAGATCTCCTTAAATATTAAGAAAAGGGAATTGAAAAATCTTTTCCAAATGATTTACTGTCGTTCCTTGAACCTACTTACAAACTAAATAAACATTTGGAAGCTGTTGTGAAATAGTGCTAAAGCATTCTGAGGCTCGCATATATTTTTAATAGACCAAATGGTTGCTCATTTTACTTTTTTTTTTTTTTAAATCATGCCCAACAATTAATCTGAAAGCCAATTTACGCTTATCCAATTTATGGTTCCCCAAGCTCTCCAAATAAAAACAAATTTCTGATATGATATTATTATTGCTGTTGAGAACGAACTTATCAAGAACATATTGCCTTGCTTGTTGTTCAAGAGGAATAAACAACCCACGATACTGGCCATTTATTATACTGATGTTTTGCTGCCATATGTCCACATGTGCTTGTTCTGTTTTTTAGAAAATGTACATGAATGTGGTGTAAATATATCTATGCTAATCGAATCTATGTAATTAAGTTTTATCTCAATTGTTTTGTTTTCAATGTATAGCCTATCAAAAGTATTATTGAATTAAAATTGCTACAAATGGAAACAAACGTGTCGCCCATTCCTTTTAAATCTACGATTTTTTTAAAAAACTTGGGAGCAAATGTATCTGGATAAATTACATCTTAAAACAATCCATAATAGAACAATGGTTAATTGGACTTTAACCCGCTTTATCTGTCAGCTATCTAATCACTGGAAAAACAAGTGGCTATACAAGTAAAATGCAGAACTCGTCTTTTTGTTAATCACCTATTTCCTACCGATTAGATAATACATATATGACACCACTTAGATCGAGCGCTTATCCGATATGTGGTTTGTGACTACATTAAGACCAGTTTGTTTCTCCAATTTAGGTGAGGGTGTTGCAACACGCGAGAACGTTCAACTGTTGCCAATTGAAACAACAAGGCCAGCGGACTCGTCAATGGTGCAGTCGACTCTTTCCAGTCACGATCTACGACACCGGCACAGCAGCGACAACTCCAGTGCCGCGTCTCACGAGGGCAGCCGTAGCGATGTCAGTGGAAAATCCTGGGATTTGTTTGGTTCCTCTTCCTTCGTACGTATTCCACAGGAGGACCGTTCCAAGTATGCCAAGCTGCAGAACGTGGAAGACGAAGAGCTGAAAGCAGTTTGTGCGCCTCCTTTGACGGACGACAACGATTCCATAGGATCGGCCAGCGATTTGCAGAGGGCTGACGACGGGGACGATGAAGCCGACGAGGAAGAGGAAGCATGTTATCCTCATTTAGACGACCTGACCACCGTGGAACACCAGATAGTAGCAAGCAAAAGTTGCAACGCAAGAGCACCAAAGCATTTCTTGTCGTCCTCCCAGAGAGAAGTTGGCGATGGCAACACCACGTTTGCAGCGGACGAAGACGGCGACACGCCATTGTTAGATGACAACGAAATGTCTGAAACTGGTGACATGGAACAATTAATGCCCAAGATGACTTCTGGATCGTCTTCTTTTCCCAAGGCTTTGGAAGCCTCGTCCTCGCCCGCTAAGGTGGACGTTTTCGGTGCAGCACCGTTCAATAAGGCATCCTTGTTGAAGGTAAGAAACGCCATAAGCCCACAAGAAAAAGAGATTTCTCCCGGGCAGGTCGACATCTTTGCTCAAGCGCCCTTCAAGAAGCCGAGTAAGCCGAAGGAATCCACGACGGTAACCCAGCGCCCCATTCCATCATGGAACTCCGGTGCATACCAGAGGACACCATCGCAGCTACTGCTTCAACGTGTTCCAAGCACAGAGGCGTTCGTCAAACCCGCATTGTTTACGGAATGCAGCGCAAAAGAGCAGCAGCCTGCCTGCGAGATGAGGGTGTTTCACCAGGAGGTGGATCTCTTCGGCTCGTTGCCATTTAGCCAGATGACCAGCTCACGCATTGCTGGCGGCAAACCCGCTGCCCCCTCGCTCCACTCGCCACAGCGCAGCATGGCTGACGGGTCAAACCCAAATCACTTTAGTCAAGATTCGGTCATGATGCAACCCGGAATTCCACAGATGACCACCTCCATGTCCATGCCCATCCAGCCCCTCTCGCAGCCACCTCAAGTCCAGCAGCGCCCCCACTCGCTGCCCACGCCCCCGGTGGTGATGGAAAGCCACCTGCTTCTGGGAAGGAAGTCCAGCAATGGTAACCCAAGGGCAAAGCAGGGGAGCCGGATCATGGGGAGTACCCTGCGGAGGAGGGGTGTGAGCAAAGGAGGTCGAACGAGGAGGGATTCCACCGACAGCAAAAGCTCTAGCAACAGCGAAGGAAGTCGCCCCAGCCCGATGCACGCCACTTCGAAAAAGGATAAGTCCAAATATCACAACATAATCGAAGATTCCCAAGACGACAACGCGATCGTTTTGACCGTGCCCAAGGCGCTTCAACAGCAGCCCCAGAAAAGCAAGAAGGTAAAATCGAAGAAAACAGTGAAGCGCAACCAAGACAAAGGAAGCAGCGCTTTCGCAAACATGAGTTTCGAAGACATATGCAGCGACGAAGAATCTCGCGGCCAAGCCCAGTTCCAGTCTTATTTGGAGGAGGTGGACATACTAAAAATGACCTCGAATCCCATCATTAGTTTACCCAAATTCTCCAGCAAGAAACAGTAATGCGGAGTATTACGTGTCTAGTTTTAAGTGCGATATTTAGCAATAAGGAATCAGCTACTTGGGGCTAGTATTTATTTATTAGAAAAATTATGATTTTTGGCGATTTTTTTTGGATGCAGTTGCAGAAATAATGATGAACATCTATATATATATATAAATATATATGAATACACGTGTATAAACAATTTTTTTTGAGTTCCCGTCGTTTTATTTGTACTTTTTTTGTTTTGTCGAAAGCTGTGATCATATTTATCCGATATCTGGCCTGCTATAGAATACGATGGTTGTCATGGCGGCTTCCTTATGAATGAAATTTACACTATCTATGCGCTCATTGCCTTCTGAAGCAAATTAATCATGCCAGCAAAATCGACATGTTTAGCTGAATGAATAAAAGCGTGGCTATTTCATATTAACTTGTTATAATTGCATGTGTGATAAAAAGTCCATGCAATGGATTGGTAAGCAACTTATATTCGTTTTCTGCAAAATATAAAGTATGCTACCTCATAATGAAAATGAATAAAAACAGGAAAGTTATGCCATTTAATAATACAATCCTTATCTTCTTTCTCTTGCTTGTTTAGAGATATTTTCCACACAAAAAAAATTCAAGGAACACAGAAATCAAAAATCTTAAATTTCACAGAAACTTGAGATTCGTTTTGCTCGTAACAAGTGAATATACAACTTCACAAAGCATTATTCTCACAGGTAATTGTTTTATTTGGGAAGATTAATGACAAGTAATGTATGAGGGATGTCCCAAAACTAAGTTACACAGGGAATTTATTCATGAACTGCTTTTCCAATTGAAAAACGGAAATATACATTTTAAAGAGGGGCCCTTTCTCTATTTTTCAACGTAGTCCCCGAGCAGATTGATGTACTTGTCCCATCGTGACACCAGTTTCTGTATACCCTCGTTGTAAAAAGTGTGGTCGGTTGGGTATACAACCAATAACGAACTGTTTTAATAAGCTCATTATCACACCTGAAGGACTGTCCACCAAGATACAGCTTCATGGACCCGAACAGGTAAAAATCACTTGGCGCTAAGTCTGGACTATACGGTGGGTGCTTCAACACCGCCCACCCCCCTAGTTCAATTTTGTGGTTCATCACGTGGGCGATGTGAGAGCGTGCATTGTCATACAAGAGGATGACATCGTTGATATCCACATTGTGAACCACAAAATTGGACTTTGGGGGTAGGAGGTGTTGAAGTATGAATTTTATAGTAACTTCATGCTCAGAATGATCTTCTTGCCTCGCATAACGAAGAAAATTAGATATTTAGCTTTTTATGACATGCTTAAATTTTCTAATAGAAAGTAATTTTTACAAGAAATACTAATGTAAATTTGATTTTAAAATTTATGTCAAAGATAAAACCATTGCTAGAAAAATAATATTTATTTCTGGGAAATTTATGAAGTACTTTGAATGAATTTGAGTAACGATTAAAAAGTACTGAATACGAAGAGTAATTGAAGTACCAAATGTACTCAATTGGTAGGAATTTAATGCAACTGCATGTACTCAAAATGTATGAGTAAATGCACTCGTTTACAAAAATTCACTCACTATTGGTTGGTTACAAATGTCCTTGAGTATTAAATGTGAGACATTTTTTCCATGCAAAATAAGGGATTACAGTGAAGGTTTTCCACGATGAAGGTTTTCATGCACCAACAGTGCTTAAACCTTTTTCCTGAGTATTCGGCGCTGTTACGACGGGAACCATAAACCAACAGCGTACCCAGACCAATTTCCTGGAGTTAGGCGGTGCCTCCTGTGAAGCTCCCTCAGGAGTTCTAGGCGGGGGAATCTGGTCCTCTTGCCTCTCTTCTATC
>JAQGAE010004293.1:0-13026 GCA_034696685.1 Julus scandinavius
ATCAATTACTTTGAAATGTATATTTCAGTTTCTCTCAATCCACATTACAAATTGTCAAAACTGCAAAAATGCTGGTGCATGAATACTTTTTTTGACCACTGTATATGATCAAAAATATAAAAATATCTGCTAAAAAGTCATGCAAATTATGCTAAAAATATGTTGCAATAGCATAGGCAAACTCGTGAAAAAAATACAGCCTGCACATAAGTACAGATTTTTGTTAGAAGTAGTGTATTATCCGATAGGTTTGTATATAGCGAACATTTGCATACAAGCAAATGTCATTTTTTCATTATAGTATGTATAGTAATTTTATTCAGAATTTAGCCGATTGAATGAACGGTATACTGACCGTACACTCGCGACCAATTGGACTGTTCCACTGAAACAATAAAGATCATGGTACAGTGGTACCAAAGGTCATAACCGTGTTATGCAAAAGTTGAAAATCGTAAAGTGTAGAGCATTTTTGTGCATACTTTTGAAAGTAATGCGTGTACGAATAATCGACGCACTTAATTTTAAGTTCGGATACGGAACAAGTTATGTATCGTGAAAGTTCAGGACCGGGAGCTTCATGTTTGTCTTCGAAGGGATCTTGCGTGCAGTCAACTCTGGGCCCTTGATGACATATGATTTTTTAAATTTAATGGTGAGTCGGTGGCTATCATTTATCATAAAGGTATATCTGAATAATTGTTTTCTAAATTTCGTAACCCTATTACATTGTACAGTAATTACATGTTTACGTATGAGGATTTTGTTACGATGTATAATTGTATTATTTACAAACTTAGAATGCAGCGAAAACTAATGCAATTGAAATATAGTTGTAAACAAAGTCTACTGGTGTTTGTTGACCGCATTCCTAATTTTAAGGAATTTAAGCCCATGTCAAGTTTATGAACTTTGGTATTGTTGCTCATTAGATGAGCATACAAGATAGACACTATTAAAAATAATAACGCTTATCCAGTATAAATACATTTCATGAACTTGCGATAAATCATGAATTCGTCACATTGTTTTTATTAAAATAAGTGAGATGTGTACGCATATAAAGTAATGGCAGATGTGACAAGGGCGTAACTTTTGTATGAATGAAACGTTAATCGATATTATTTATAAGGTTGATGAAAATTGTAAGAAAAAATTGTTTTTTGTAAATATGTTGATTTGAACATTCTCTTTAGTGCGTTTAGCAATAATCTACATTCTGAATCTTAATATACTGTAGAGAGTGAGTCTTTATTTATCAAAGGCGGGAAATCGAAATTTCAGCATGAGCAATGTTTAAATAACTTCATAATCTTTATTAGCATATTTAAGAAATATACATACATAACATGTTTGCGTACAACATGTAGAATATCAGTATTTATACTTATTACGTACAAGAAACAAAATAATAATGCATTTTGCGTTCAATAGCTAATCAATCATTTGCAGAAGACAAATGTGCAAATTAATTTCACATTGAAAGTAAAGTTTAAATGTGGTGCAGAAAATCAACAAAAACATACTAAGTCAAACTGAAACTGGAACAAGAATGTTATGTACTCGGTGTGACATTCGGAAATTAATTGTATACTACGTATGTATTGAAATGTGACAACTGGCCTTTAAGAATGATGTACATTATTAAACCAACATTAGATTAAGTACCATTGGATATGCAGTAAACGGGTTACTTCAAATAGGTGTTGAAGCTGGTGGCAGATATATCTGGAGACGCTGTTGGGAGGCATTCAAAATTGACGTCCCCAAAATTCCTTTAAAAGTTAGACATCCCACCCCTACTTGACCTGCTCATACGTTGTCTGTTTTTGGCCCATTACACCAGCGGCTGCCAAATTAAACAACACCGATTTGAAGGTACCTAAGCACCCTAACAAGAAAATATAAAATATACTTTGAGGATACATAAATCATGCATAAAATATTTTCTGTATATATGTTTTTCCATTAGTCGGGTCACCTGGTCACTGTAATAACACCAAGCGCATAAAAACGGAGCTCATCGATGCTACAAATGAATTAAATGAGAAACATTGCTGTTAATTATTACTAGTAGTTTAACTAACTGTTATTATATTCTGTTTATTTAATTAGACCAAGGATGATTAGAATGTTTTTAACGAGCAAATGCATATGTGCAGTCACGCCGCGAAGATCTCTATTCGTGGTAAACATGTGTCGCATACGCGTGACTATGATATACTATGGCATGTAGTTGATGTTTTTGTCCAACAATTTGTGAAAGGTATTAATCTTTTTTTTTGCGTTTAGCATATGTGTTGTTTTCATTCCACGCATTGGAATATGAGAATTTTTATTACCAGTTTCCACGAATTTCTTGCGATATTCAACATGACAGCTGTTTACATGACAACTGTTACACAAATTAATTCATACTGATATGTAAATTGAGTATTTTGACGTTTGGAATATTGAGGGCAACTCATTGTTTGTTGTACGAAAACAATATGCAATGAAGAAATATGAATGGTATTAATATAAATGTATTTAATTAGTTATCTGAAATTTGTAGCTGTTGGTCAAGGCCTAATATATAATATGCTGTGTAGGTGTTTGGGAATCTAAAACTTCTATACGGTTGATAGAGAGAATTGTTGTTACTTTATGCAATAATAGGACGTATTATACAAGTTATGTGATATTGTCAGGAAACATACAAAAATTGTCTTAATCATTGCTACAACATATTCATGGGTGCATTTTTATTCCAAATTGATTAGTAAATTAATTCTTACTTGTCATGGCTTTATAATTCCTTTTTTGAGATCCTCATCGTATTTAGCAAGGTGTTCTTTGAAGCAGTCAGTGGCTATTTTGTCGCAATCACACAATGCCATAGCGCAAGCACGATAGCCGAATAGTTTACTTACAAAATCACCTAAATAAGTACACAAAAAAGCAATTACTTGAATGATTACAACGCAGAATGCTTCACTTAAAATTTCATTATTTTAAGGCACATTCTAAAATCCCGAAAATTGCCATGTGATTTAAAATGTCAATAATTTAACTCAATTTATTTTCCAAAAGACATATACTTGCTGTAATTGTAACTACAATTTAACATTTTGTCCCATGGAAATAGTCTCGACATAAGAATTGGTAAATATTGTTTTGTTTGATAGTATGCGCTCTTAAGTTTTTAGGATAACTAAATTTGTTAATGAATTTGATAAAAGCGTATTTAAATGGAAAATGTACCGTCTTTGCACGTGATAATTCCATCTTTAAATTCGAATACATATGCTGTTGTATATAGGAAAGCAAAAAACGTTGGACATGCACCGATTGTTTTTGTCGTTGTGTAGCAATGGTCATGAGTTTCGCAACACCTAAATTAGAAAAAAAAAATTAGCTTAACTACATGTTTTTATAGACGCATTGTTTCGTCGAAATACAGAACTAAGGATACTTATTAGATTTAATTGAATGTTTTTTATGGAAAGTGCAGCAATATCATTTGAGAGATGCACTTACTTATCAATTATATCTTTGGGCTTTCCTCCTCCTCCATAGCCACAGTAATTGCCATATTGATTGAAAATTAATGGATTTTTGTTTGTTGCTTGATTAACCATATCTCCGAAATTGGCCAAGCTACGTGGTTGTCTTTGACCTAGAACTAGAAAACAATTTGTTCAAATTAATTAAAGCCAAGACATAGCGAGTTTATAGGTTTGAGCATATCATTTAACCCTATATACCAGTGTCTTTTCAACCTCCATTATCAAATGCAGATTGTATACAAAACACTGATTTGAGAACACTACTAAGTATTATGAATGTAATCACTATACGTATTTATAGTAACTTGGAAGTTTAAATATTATAAAAGGGCAATGCTTACTTGAACTTTCACCATGTTTTGATATTATTAAAAGGCACAGCAATATTGCTCCAAATTTAGAGTTCATTTTCGTACAGTGCGGATGTCCGTCTACAATTGTTTGACAGGATATAACAGTTATACTCGTACGGAGAAACTTGTTGAATGCGCATTAGTTTGCCTCTGCATTTTGGTTATATCGATCACTATATTTGTGTTACATATAATTAATTCACCACTAACGATCCTTGTGAGAAACTGATAAATATTTCTATTGTATATGCATTTATAGCAGGTGTTGTTTGTGTTTTATATTTAAGGTCAGCTTTCAAAATATAAAAATCGAATATCACAATTAGCAGCTGGTGTAAGTTGAAGATAATGATAGGTTAACAGTCAACACTTCGTGCACGGTGCACTAGAATATTTTGAACATAGATTTTGGGAAATGCGGAGGGGTTTCACTTACAGCGTTTTCGAAGAACCAGGCCACTCTACAAATTTCAATTTTTAGCTTCGCCCTTAGGGGCTATTCAAAATTGAAGGGCGTCGTCAACAGTGGCGTATCAAGGTGGCAAACGTTTCAAGAGGCCCATTTCAAAGCATTCTTGTGAGTTTTAAGTCCCTGGGGTCATCTGTCCTGGACTAATCGAGTGAAATGATTTTAAACCAGAAATAAAATTCATTGTTTATGAGGGCACTGGGGCCCATTTGGACGGGCCCAGGCGGCACTTATCCATTTGCCGCCCTGTTAAATCCGCCACTGGCCCGCAAGAGCGGGGTAGGATGGGGGTGGTCTGCTGGCATGTTTACGTCTGGTAATGATGATATTTTTCAGTTTTTCGGATTTTCTGTTTTGAGTTGTAAAGGTCTGTGAAAGGGGAAATAGACACTGGAAGAAATGTGTACACATTCCCAAATGTACTAGAATTTTTAAAAACACGGGAAAGTCGGAAATTATGGCCGAATTTGTGTTGCACACCAATTTTATGCTGAAATTTCCCTTCGAGGTCAGAAAATTTCAGTTAATCAGAAAAATCTGTAGAAAATGTGAAATTGGTATCGAGGGAGGTGCTTGGAAATTTATAGGAAGGAGGGAAGGGGGGAGGGGTCAGGGGTCTGGGCTAAAATGGACACCATGTGGACAGGTGGGGGAAGTCGATTTTTGGAGGAATTTCGGGGACGTCCTTTTTCAATGGCCTCTTACTGTATTTTAGTAGTTTATTCCCGGATGGACACACTGTGTAAGGCTATGCAGCGTTTTAATTTTATGTAATTGTATGAAACAAAACATTGACTTGTAATATTTCTCAAAGCATTAAATCTAATATGGCACAGACAGTGTATGTTGAATATATTACCCATGTACATAGATATACTTATGGTCGTATATTGGCACATAAACATAAATGCCATTTATGGGTCTACATTTCCATGCCAAATTTCTGATCTATTCATATATGGATGTTAATATATAAAATTCTCCATTTATATAGTCATATACATGAGTCGTATATAATTTTTCCGCTCTTGTTTACCCAAATAGTTTTCCCTAATAACAGCTGAAGTAGTTCATAATATTATAAAGATCCTTTTAATGTCAGTATACCTATAATAGTCAAAATTTTCAGTTTTTGCTTAAAATAACACCCATTCAAAATTTCAAAATTATTTGTTTTCTTAATTTAGGCATTTACAAGAAAAAAAAACTGTTTTAAACTATTTAACATATTTTAAAAGCTATTTGGAAAAGTATTACGAATTTGGTCGTGAGGGGGGGGGGGGGGGTTTCTTAGACGATGCTTGGATTAGGATTAGCCTTGAAATCCTTTAAATATGATTTCACTTTTTTGCCATCAAATTGAATGGCCACCCTTTACTTATTTAAAAATTCACTCGTATATCAGAACCAGGTTGCAACTGTTTAATTTACTGAATAACTTCCATATACTCACGTGCTATCAATATGCAACGAATATTATGCATTGAATAATGTATATATGTAAGCATTATTTTGGATCAATCATTTTGAATAAATGTGATGGCGTAAGTTTATTAACAGTATAATTAATAAGCTAATAGGTGTACTTACGTGATTGCGTTCTATATGAAAATTTAATGATGCAAAAAAATGAACAGTTAATTACTTCCTAATATGATAAATAGGGATTACAGAAAAACGTGGAGGGATCATTGTTGATGATCAATTGTTGTAAAATGTTTATTTTAGCGTAATTTCTTATTATTTAAAAATAAGTTTCGTCGAAATTTGACTTAAATTTTTTAAGTTAAAAAAGGAAATTAAAACGCGGAAATTGTTAATGTTTGTTCAAGAGATACCATTATCATCGCTTAAGGTGGTTTACAACCTTATCACTTTCAATGGGTGAAATTTAAAAACCTGCTCACAGCCAAACAAGAAGAGATTAAATTAAAATAAAAATTGTTTAAAATAGCTTGATAAATCAGCAAGCGCATGATGATGTCGTTTTTCACTTTGAAATGGTAGATTTTTTTAAAATTAATAAACAAATTTGAAAATGTCCGTTAATTTGCTCACGCTGCCAGCAGGTGGTAGCACGAGAATTCAAATTAACGGACATTTTTCAAACTTGTTTATTAATTTAAAAAAATCTATCCAGTGAAAAACGAAAAAGTGATACCATTGCTGATTTATCAAATTAATGAAAGCCATGACAAAGCGAGTTTATAACACAATAAATGAGTTTATGATTGCTGATAATGATATAAAAAAGAAAAAAACTGCAAGTTATATGAAATAGGTTTGAGGCTGTTACGCGTGTTTGTTCGGCCTCCATTTTTAAATGCAGATTGTACAAAACACTAATTCAAGAACACTAAGTATATTATGAATGTAATCATTACATATTTATAGTAACTTGGAAGTTTAAATATTATAAAAGGGCAATGCTTACTTGCACTTTCACCATGTTCTGATATTATTAAAAGGCACAGCAATATTGCTCCAAATTTAGAGTTCATTTTCGAACAGTGAGGATGTCCGTCTATACAATTCTTTGGCAGGATATGACAGTTATACTCGCACAGAGAAACTTGTTTAATGCGCATTAGTTTGCCTTTGCGTTTCGGTTAAATCGATCACTATATATGTATTACATATAATTAATTCACCACTAATGATCCTTGTGAGAAATTGTTTAATATTTCTAATGTACATATATGCACTTATAACAGGTGTTGTTTGTGTTTAATATATCTGTGATATATAAACAAGGTTTATTGAAGGTCAGCTTTCGAAATATAAAAATTGAATATCACAATTAGCAGCTGGTGTAAGTTGTCAACACTTCGTGCACTAGAGCATTTTAATTAAAACACAGATTTTGGGAAATGGGGAGGGGTTTCACGTAAAGTGTTTTCGAAGAACCAGGACACTCTAAAATTTCAATTTTTAGCTTCGCCCTTAGGGGCTATTCAAAAGTTAAAGGACGTCCTCAACAGTCAACAGTGGCGGATTTAAGGGAAAAAGACCAATGTGGCAAACGTTTCAAGCGGCCCATTTCAAAGCATTCTTGTGAGTTTTAAGGGCCTGGGGTCATCTGTCCTGGACTAATAGAGTGAAATGAATTTAAACCAGAAAAAAAATTCGTTTTTTATGAGGGCACTGGGGCCCAGGCGGCCCTTGTCCATTTGCCGCCCTGTTAAATCCGCCACTGGTCCGCAATAGGGGGGTAGGATGGGGGTGGTCTGCTAACATGTGGACGTCTCATAATGATGATATTTTTCAGTTTTTCGGGTTTTCTGTTTTGAGTTTTAATGTGTCCCCATTCCCAAATGTACTTGAATTTTTAAAAACAAGGGGAAGTCGGGAATTATGCCTGAATTTGTGTTGATCGAACACCAATTTTATGCTGGAATTTCCGGTCGAGGTCAGAAAATTTCCGTTAATCAGAAAAACCTGGAAAAATGTCGTGAAATTGGAAGCGAGGTGGGTGCTAGGAAATTTATAGGATGGGCCTTTGTATGTTCCAACACATTTTTCTGGACACCCTACTGTAAATACAATTAAGAACGTCCATGAGGGGGGGTGAGGGGTCAGGGGGTCTGGACTAAAATTGACACCATGTGGACAGGAGGTGGGGGAAGTCGATTTTTGTAGAAATTTCGGGGACGTCCTTTTTGAATGGCCTCTTACTGTATTTTAGTAGTTTATTCCCGGATGGGCATGCTGTATAGGGCGGCAGATGCAATGGATGACAATCCATTGAATACGTCGATTTGAGACTTAAATCATATAATTTACAACCTTTCAAACAGAATCTGCAAATGAACTTGATTCCCAGCAACGTCAGCATGACTACACCACGTGGGTTCACGTCTTTATTCCCTATAACGTTTCTGTCTGCATTAATTAGTTCCACACATAAAGCCATAACATGTAAACAAATTTCTAGGACAAAGAACGCATTATTTGGATTTAGATTAATTGAAATGGGAAAAATTGATTCATATCACGAGCTTTTCGGTTCACGAACAGGGTCATGGAACGGATTAAGTTCGTAAACCGAGGTTCTACTGTAGTTTACTACCAAATAGTCTCGCATTCAGGTATCTGATACTCTGGCTCCCTTCTGTATAAAAAAAAATGTTCTGCATCCGCCCCTACAATTTATACACTCCTTAATGCGATTACTATTAACTATATGCAAACATAGTTTTATTAATTTTTATTTCAGTTGTTGAGGCTCAATTGTTGTAAAATACTTATTTTAGCTTAATTTCTTATTATTTAAACTAAGTTTCGTCGAAAAAAAACTGCGGAAATTGTTATTGTTTATTTAAGAGATATCATTATCATCGCTTAAAATTTCTTTCTTAATTATACTAAACCTACATTACATTGGAAAGTACCATCTGTTATCGTTTGGAAAAAAACCATTGGTTACTAATTAACAAATAACACTGTGTATGCAATTCTAATGTGGTCTATATATTCAACGTTTATCGGTTTATCATTAAATACGAATTTATTAATGAAATAATTGAAACAAAATATCAAGATGATTTAATTTCTTTCATGTGCAAATTCTGGAATTTTTTGTTGACAGATTATGTTAATATACCACCCATACGAAAAAGTGTCTGCAGAAATTATGCAGAACATACCATGCTTATTTATGCGTAATGAACTTGTAGTATTAGTGTGACTTTTTCTGCACAAAGGCATTGTATGACTTTCTGCAGAATATTATTGCCAGAATTTAAACTGCATGACATATTTATGCATACCCATACAACAACAAAAATGGTTCACAGAGGGAGGCGAACCCAGAAAGTTACAAATAACAAACTAACGCTTTTACCCACTCCGCCACCCGCACTACTTGGAAGTGAAGCATTAGAAAAGGGAGTTATGGTTAGCTAATACTAGGATATTATTACCATTAAGGTTATAAATGCATATTATTATGTGATGTGAATGTGATTAAAGGGGCTTATTAGTTTAGAGGGGTTAATACGATTTTAGGGGTTAATTAGATTAGAGGGGTTATTAGTTTAGAGGGGTTTATTAGTTTAGAGCTTTTGCCATAACCAATTCATCAGAATAATTGTTTATTTTTTATGCAACTATTCTGCATAATGTTTTTCGAATTGCATTTTGTATGTTAATTTCTGAACAAACAATTTTGCAGAAAGATTAAACCATTTTTTTTATGCAGACATTCTGCAGTAAACTTGAAGACGTAATTATGCAGTTAATGCTTGCAAACAAGTTTATGCAGAAATTTTATGTAAGTTTGCATAAACATTTATGCAGAAATTGAACTGGGGATATTTTCTGCAGAATTTCTGCATGTCATTTTCGTATGGGTAGGCTTGTTGGCACTTTTTAATAATCTCGTAAACTAACGTTATGACAGATTGCTGTAACTTTATTATCAGTGCATCTATGAACATCAACAGACAGCCTGTTAACTTGCACAATTAAAATTTTTCATTTGTTACCAACACATTTATTTAGGACAAATCTTACAAACGATATGCATATATATATAGAATCTGCTTTTTATATAAAAACTCAGTTTGGCAAAAAGCTACATTATACAGAGACCTGCATGTACATCCCTGGTTTCTTTGAGAAAATGTTGATGTTGTGAATTACTGTAGGTTACTGTAATACCACCGCAGTCTGGATTGCAGTCTAAGCCAGTGGGCAGTGGATCAAATGTTTCATTTTTTGGGATTTCGCCAACTGAATCAAAAACAGTTCTATTTCAGATTCTATTTTAGACAAAAAGAGATTAAATAAAAATAAAAATTGTTTCAAATAGCATGATAAATCAGCAAACGTATGATGTCGTTTTTCACTTTGAAATGGTAGATTGATGTCCGTTAATTTGTACATGCTGCCAGCAGGTGGCAGCATGAGATTCAAATTAACGGACATTTTTTAAACTTGTTTATTAATTTTTAAAAATTAATAAACAAGTTTATCATCATACGCTTGCTGATTTATCAAGCTATTTTAAACAATTTTTATTTTTATAAAATCTCTTTTTGTTTGGCTGTGAGTAGGTTTTAAAATTTCACCCATTGCGTTTTTTGTGCTAGAATTTCCTGGAAACAATCATATTAAGCTTGATATACTACATGTATTTATTTATGATACAGATTCAGATTTGCGGATTAAATTTTCATACACGTTTTCGTACATATTTCAGTCAACTGTCGCTATAATACTTTTTGAAGAAAACTAAAAACAATGATGAAAAGCAAGTTATTAATCAATAAGCAGAATAGAATTGTTCTTAGTGCACGTTTTCACTTGTCCAAGCTGTAAAACAAACGAGTGTCTTATACCAGGTCGATTGGTTATAAAATAAAGCTACTTTTCATGGCTTTATTAATCCTTTCTTTTGATCACGGTTGTGCGTAGATAGCAAGCAAAATTTGCTTTGAAGCATATGGTGGCTGTTTTGTCGCATTCACACAATAATAAGCCACAATCGTTATAGCCAAACAATTTACTGAAAAAATCACCTAAATAATCAAAAGAAAAAGCAATTACTTGAATAAGAACATCGAAAAGTGCCTCTACGTGCAACAATTATTTTAACAGTTCTCACTATCTTCAAGTATCTGTCGCTATAGGTAATAGAAATAGCTTGACTTCATATAAAAACCAAAAAATTAAAAACTTTAATAGCTGGACAAATACAACCTGTGTGAAACTATAGATGATCTTCCCAATTATTGGATGTGATTAATTTAAGACAAACTTATATAAAACACTTCATTGAACTCAATTGATTTTGAATCAATTGCCATTTACTATACTTATATATGTGGCTAAAAATTAAAAGTAGGCTTACCGACAAATTTAAGTAAATCTATATCTAAAATAAATTGTTTTATGTTCATGCGTTTATCTAATATGATGAAAACGTATTTCAATTGAATAGTTACCGTCTGAGCACGTGATATTTCCATCTACATATCTGAATATGTATCCTGTTAGATAAACTGAAAAAAAAACCATGTTGGGCATACACCAGATGTTGTTTTCGCTTTTTCGTAACAATCATGATGAATTTTGCAGCACCTAAATGAGAATAACTATACTGTGTAATGTGTATAGTGTAAACGAATACTGATACAAATGTCATTTCATCTATGATTTATATTGACACTTCGAACTCAACTAGTTTTTGATTAACTTTTTTGAAACATAAACAGCTTGATTATATATATATTTGAAAATGTGATAAAGGAATATTTTAAATATTCACTTATATATCCAGTATATCAACAGCTAGTCCCCACCTCCAATACCACAATAATTGCCATATGCATTGAAAATTAATGGATTTTCGATTGTTACTTTACTAACCATAATTGAGAAATGTATACAGTTTCGCCCTTGCCTTCGACCTATGAAATACAAAATTTAATTTATAACACACGTCTCGCACAATGAATGATAACGATATATGAAATAAAAAACTGCAGGTTATGAATTCAGATTGGAGCGTATTTGTCATTCAAATACACTAGCATTTTTCAACCTCCGTTTTTAAATAAGTCATTAAATAACCTCACAATATGCAAGTTGGAAAACACTATTATATAATACAGTGAATGATGAATCGTAGTCCATTTACACTTGTATTTTCAATATTAGAATAGTGCTTGCTTACTTAATTGCACTTTCACCTTGTTTTGCAATTGCCAGAAGGCACAGAAATAATGCTACTAATTTAAAGTTCATTTTCGATTTACCATGCACAAATGGTTGGACAGGATTCTACATTGATCCTTATACATGTATTATTACTTATGACTATTTATCTCTTATAATTTTGTAAGAGAAACCAATACATATTTCTAATGTATATGTAATTTGTAGCAGGTGTTGTATTTGTCAGGTAAGTGAAGGTTAGCGCATGAAATATAAAATTTAATGTCACAATTCGTAACTGGTGTTAAATTGAAAACAGGGATGGTTTGGCCCACAGGGGCACTGGGAGGTTTCTTGGTGCGCCATCCCTGGATGATGCGGTGCCAGTGGTCGAGTGCATGGGTACGTGCTTGCCTCTTGATCCTAAAGGCGCGTATACATATGAGAGCAGAACGCGAGCCGAACGTTTTGCGAACCGTACGGCTTGCAAGTTACAGTTCGCATACTGTTTGTAGAAAGTTCGAGAAGTGTTCGTGACGAGCTAACTCCTGTCGATCTTTTCGACGAACACAAAGGAAAAGTCTCGCTCAATTGGTACATGTTCGCCATGCAAAAAGTCGATTCGTCGTTCGTTGCGAGTATGAAACGAACGTGCTGGTAGGCGAGATTGACTTCTCAGGTAAATGTTTTTTCTAATTGTTAATGTACATATGTTTTCTGTTTTAGAAATGGAGTTGTTCTGCCATTATAAATGCAATTATTCGCGTTCGTCGCAAAAGTTAACTCGTGCTTTGCTCGGGGATAGTTCGGGGAAATTTGTTTTAGGCGAACGGTTCGCGAGCCGTTCAGAGCATTCTCGCGAACCGCTCGGCCCGCGTTCTGCTCGCATATGTATACGCGCCTTAAGATGTGGGGTTCGCTCCCCAGTCGAGGTCGGTGGGAGTTTTTACGGATGGGAGTTTATACCGATGTCCCGTGTAGACTGTTGCACGTCAAA
>JAQGAE010004294.1:0-13024 GCA_034696685.1 Julus scandinavius
TAATTATTTTCATTTATGTTTTCATCTCACTTGTGAATAAATAAGCCTTTAATTAAGTCCGCGTTGGGACAGTTATTACGGTACGGCGGTATTCGACCCTTACAAGTCTAAAACGCCATAAGCGAACGAATTCATTGTGATAAATTTAGTATGTTGTCAAATCATGATAGGGCCTGGTCCATAACATATTATGGTATCCCTAGGAAAAGGGCCCATAACAGAATATGGGGTCCGTATGCAAAGGGCCCATTTATAACCCACTTGCTGCAGATGATGACAGATGGTGGATATGGGCCTTACTCCGGCCTGCTTTTTCTCACATCTGCATTCGTTGAAGATATAAAGGGCCAAACTTGTACCAGAATGAAATGGCCTTAGCCTTAAGGCCCTAAGAGTGTTCTAAAGGAATCTTTAATACGCCATAAGGGTACATTGAGATGAACTTGCGGTTAAAATTCCAACATATTTTCATGAATTTTAATACGAACCAGGAGTAAATTTCTGAGAAGCGTATAATTGGTGTCAAATTCCGCTATTTTTATACCGGAAATTTAGGAAAATATGCTTAAAATAAAGATGCAAAAAATACGTTCGAAATCTGACGTTCCATTTACCTGAATTTTAAATTTCGTCCAGCTGTTGATCTTGTAATTAAACCTGGATGACGAACATTAGAAACTCTTCAAGACGGTCTGAAAAACGTTATAAAAAACAACGTTTTCATCGTGTAATATTATAGAAAATTACGTCAAAATACCAGAAAAAACAAACAACCTGTGTGGAACAACAGCAACAGCTGGTCGTTCCAAATGCCGGCGACACCTGTTGCGTTCGGCTATTCAGATCTTCTCGCTCATTCTCGATAATGCCCGAATCTTGGTGATTCTAGCTAGCTTGCCGAACACGTTTTAAGTGGCGCGCGTTTTAAAAGTTTACATTTTGAATTATGTAGTAGTTTGAAAAAAATGACAAAATTTAGAAAAATTGAACAAAATTTAGAAAAAACGCACAAAATTTTGAAAAAACTTAAAGAGTTTTTATAAACAAAATTCGTTTAACAAATCAATGTTAAATAATTTTATTTTTTTTTTAAAAAAAAGATAACTTAAATAATCATTTTTTCAACAAATATATTAGAATTTTACATCAGTTTTTTAAATATAGAAACTTAGCATGTATATTTTCTGTAAATATTCAAATTTAACATGAACTTTTAAAAAATATGTGGTATTTAACATGTCAACATTCATTTAACATGGATTTTTTCTAAAATGTCATGATTTAACAGAATTTTTACAAAAATGTTAACATAGGATTATTAATGAGGATTATTTAACATGTCTATCAGTAATTTAACATGTATTTACCATGGATTGGGTAATCTAAATTTAACATAGTTTTTTCCTCTTTAATAGCGTGTTTTCATCAGTAAGGTCCACACGGCCTCTATCGTAAATCTCTAGTTTTCGTGCCCTATGGTATCAGAAGCCCATGACCCTAGCGTCCACCCTGCGGTCAGCCACGGCCTCCCTCGATCCATCGTCCGCCACGCTTATCGTGTTTACCGCGGTGATCGAGCGTTCGATTATGCGGACCTTGTGCCCTATCTTCCGCAGTCCTTCCACGACGGCCTGAAAGATAAAGTAGTCTGAATGAGCCCTTAGGCCCTTTGCTTATGACGAGAGAGCTTCAAATCTCACCCCTGGCAATCCGTCTTCGACCTCGATCTCGTCCGGAACGAGCTGGTGGTGAAAGCGCGGCGAGTCCGTGGCGGCCGATACGCTCTCTTTAAGGTACAAGTGACGGAGGAGAACCTTGAAGAAAAGAAGTAAAACGTTCAAAAAAAGAGAAAAAGATAATAACAGGACAAAAAGGTTCAAAAAAAGGAGAAAAAGGTTCAAATAAGGATAAAAAGATAATAAAAGGAGTAAAAGGTTCAAAAAAAGGAGAAAAAGGTTCAAATAAGGATAAAAAGGTAATGAAAGGAGGAAATGGTTCAAAAAAGGAGAGAAATGTTCAAACAGGAAGAAAAAGGTAATAAAAGGAGAAACAGGTTCAAAAAAAAGGAGAAAAACGTTCAAATAAGGAGAAAAAGGTAATAAAAGGAGTAAAAGGTTGAAAAACAGAGAATAAGGTTCAAAAAAGAAGAGAAATGTTCAAAGAAGGAGAAAAAGGTAATAAAAGGAGAAACAGGTTCAAAAAAAGGAGAAAAACGTTCAAATAAGGAGAAAAAGGTAATAAAAGGAGTAAAAGGTTGAAAAACAGAGAAAAAGGTTCAAAAAAGGAGAGAAATGTTCAAAGAAGTAGAAAAAGGTAATAAAAGGAGAAACAGGTTAAAAAAAAAGGAGAAAAAGGTCCAAATAAGGATAAAAAGATAATAAAAGGAGTAAAAGGTTGAAAAAAAGAGAAAAAGGTTCAAAAAAGGAGAGAAATGTTCAAAGAAGGAGAAAAAGGTAATGAAAGGAGGAAAAGGTTCAAAATAGGTCCAAAAATAGAAAATGGTTCAAAAAAGGAGAAAAAGGTTTAAAAAAAAGGAGAAAAATGTTCGAAGAAGGAGAAAAAGGTAACGAAAGGATAAAAAGGTTCAAAAAAGAAAAAAGGTCCAAAAAGGAGACAAAGGTCTAAAAAGGAGAAAATGGTTCTAAAAATTAGAAAAGAGTTCCAAAAAGAAGAAAAAAATTCCAAAAAGGAGAAATAGGTTCTAAAGCAGAGAAAAGGGTTCCAAACAGGAGAAAAAAATTCAAAAAGGAGAAAAGGGTTCCAAAAAGGAGAAAAGGGTTCCAAAAAGAAGAAAAAGGTTCAAAAAATGGTTCCAAATCGAAAAAAGAAACATTTGAAAAAGGTTCTTAAAGGAGAAAAGGGTTCCAAAAAGGTGAAAAAAGTTCAAAAAAGGAGAAAAGGGTTCAAAAAACGGAGAAAAAGGCGAAAATACGCATAAAAAGTCCAGTTGCTTACGTAGGCAGTGGAGCTAGTGATTTTGATTCCTCCAGAGGCCCCAGTAGCCACGACAGCCCTTCCCTCGCAGTCGACCACCACAGTGGGACACATGGAGGAAAAGGGCCTTTTCCCCGGCTCAATGGCATTGGCCCTAGAAGGCGCGACGCCGAAGAAGTTGGTTTGGTTGGGTCTCGCGAAATCGTCCATCTCGTCGTTGAGAATGACGCCCGTAGACAAGGACATGAAGCGAGCGCCGAACCTAAAGCGCGTTACAAAACACAAAAACCACGGAACTTAGCGGCTTTTACGCGAAACGTTTAAATATTACAACGGTGGTTTTGACCTTTGGTTGTGAGTGGACGTGATGGCAACCGCGTCTCCATCGGCCGAGACGATGCTAGCGTGCGAAGTGCCGTGGTCTTCCGCCGCTCCACCGTCGTCCGCTCCGTAGTACTGCGGTGGAAATGTGGCGTCGTCTCGGATCAGAAGTCGAACCGCACTCGCAAACTCGGCGGAAGTCAAGTTGGCGGAAAGCTGAAGAAAAATCGCAAAACGCAAATGTGGATTAGGAGTGGATTATGCGGTTCAAAGTGGTTCGTGTGGGACATGAGTGACCTGATTGAATTCTGAGGTTTGTGTGGAACATGCGTGGATCATGTGTGAATTCAGTGGATCTTCATTAGACCATGTGTGGATTTTATGTGGTTCATGTAGATTCTATATGGTTTGTGTGATTCGTCATTGGTTTGTGCAGCCCTTGTGGTTTGTGTGGACCGCACGAAACTTTTGGTTTGCGTGGACCGCAAGAAACTTGCGGTTTGCGTGGACCGCAAGAGACTTTTGGTTTGCGTGGACTGCAAGAGACTTGCGGTTTGCGTGGACCGCAAGAGACTTTTGGTTTGCGTGGACCGCAAGAGACTTGCGGTTTGTAAGAAGTGCATGGGACTTGTGGTTTGCGTGGACCGCAAGAGACTTGCGGTTTGCGTGGACCGCAAGAGACTTGTGGTTTAGGTGAAGTGCACGGGACTTGTGGTTTGCGTGGAGCGCATGGGATTTGCAGTTTGCATGGACCGCAAGAGACTTGCGGTTTGCGTGGACCGCAAGAGACTTGTGGTTTGAGTGAAGTGCATGGGACTTGTGGTTTGCGTGGACCGCAAGTGACTTGCGGCTTGCGTGGTTAATTGAACTATTCTTGTGCTATCGTTTGTGGTTCGTGTGGCTGTTCTGTGGTTGTGGTTCTATATCTCTCACCTCCCGGAAGTCGACGTAATCCGGATCCGCCATCCACGTTCTCTTGGCATACACGTGTTTGAAGGCCTCGGCTATTCTGTGGTAATTCAAGATGGCCGCCTCCGCATCGTCCAAGGAATGGGCATTAAGCCCATAGCCATCCATGATGTTGAGAAAGAAGGCGAGCAAAGGGCCGCTTCCAGGGGGCGCCACAGAGTACACCTTCGCTCCGTCTTTCATAATCTTCACTACAGGGTCCTTGATAATGGCTTCGTAGGACCTAAAGTCACTCGTCTCCATCACGCCACCTGGTTTCAAAAAAGTCCCAATAATTATGTGTGTCTGGGGCCTCAAGGAATAATGGTCCTTTTTCCCGCGAGTGTTTTACTCACCCGCATCCCTGATATCCTTGACGATGGTTTGGGCCATGGCCCCAAAGTAGAACTCGTCGCCTCCTTTGGCCGCCAGGAGACGTAGCGTGTCGCCCAACGCCGGTTGTTTCACAACATGACCCAAGGACAAAATGCCCTTACCACTGGAGTCGGCGAACACGGACCTAAGAGAGATAAAAAACACAATAACAACAACAACAACAACAAACAAGAAACAAAACAAGGACAAACAACAAACAATGAACGTGCCCCAATTAAGAAAAGGGCCCTTTTGTCGCCCACTGACTTCATTCCTGGGTCCTTTAGGATGTGGTCCCTTTCGGATTCAAGGGCCTCTGCCATCGACTGCCGCACCACGAATCCTTGGTCGCACAGCGCGATGGAAGGAGCGACAAGGTCCGCCCAATCCAAACGTCCGTACTTCCGGTGTGCTGTCCACAGGCCCTTAACCAGTCCCGGCACTGCCACGGATAGGGCCCCTGTGCAAAGAAAAGGTCACTCTCTGTCAATTCACTGTAAAGTGCCCTTACGATTAATGGGCCTTTCACTTACCCATGGAGGCCGCATCCGGTCTTCCATCGTACATGTCCCACGTTGCCATAGATGGCGCTGCCTCCCTGGCATCTATTGTCGTGGCCACTCCACTAGACCTGCGCAAACATATACGCGGTCATATTGGAAATGTACAAGGTTTTGTGAGGCCATATTGGACATGATTTAGGTCCTAAGGCCCATATTAAAAAGGAGTTTAGGGTGTAATTAGGGTTGTACCTGTCGTAGTAGGTCATGAGGAATCCGCCTCCGAGGCCAGTGTGATGTGGATCGACGACCGCGAGACAGAAAGTGGCTGCGACGGCTGCGTCCACCGCGGATCCGTTCCGCCGAAGAATATCCCTGCGAACACCACCAACAACAAAACTCGAGTTTTAACTCAAATGTAATCTAAAAATATAACCTTACGCCATCTTGTTTTTTCAACTGTGGAATTCAATTCCATTCGATAGAATGGAACAGGAAAACATTCCGTATTGTTCCATTATAAAACAGCGAATAAAGTCACGTAGCGAAACATGTTCGGGAAGGAGAATCGATACCCTGGTACTTACCTTAAAGAGGAATGACAGCGCAAATAGTTATTAGGGAAATTTTTTCTATTCACAACAAATTTTGAAATTCTGTGGGAACATGATATTGCTTTTAAATTTTAAGAATGTTCATATCATTGAAATTCTGCGAGAGGGTACCTAAAATATATCATTGTGATTCGTTATCATATTAATATCGTAATCATTCATATTTGGTTTCATTGTAAATATCTATCAAAACATGAATAAATTCTGAACTGTTCCTTTGAACTTTAAACCCTCTCGTCTTGCTTAAGTCTCTTCGAGAATTCCAGCAATTCCAAATCATCCTAAGCGCCTCCAAAAAGATTTTCGGAACGAAAGCGGCCATTTTATCGTTCCAAAAAAATAATCCAAAAAAGGCTTTCCAATATATGCAAATGAGGGTTTTAATCATGCTAATTACAAAATGGCGATCAGTTTATATAAAAAACAAGAAAACAAATGACGATTAATTTTAAAAAATGCAAGTTTTTATGCAAATCCTCCCCCCTCTCCCATTTTTTTAAAAAAAAACCCACACAATTGTCAATAGAAACGACAGTGGCGCCCTCATTCCGGAAATCCGTTTGGCGACGGTGGCGACTTACGCGGCGATTTCCGAGCATTCCGGGCAGTTGGTGGCAACGCCTGCCAACGGATATTTTTCCCTGGCGGACACAGGCGGATATGAGGCGATGGGTGGCGCCCCCAAGCGCCCTCTTCCAAAGGACCCCAGCAGCGGAGAAGAGGCGTTCACTACCACAGGGGGCGCTGTGGAGGCGGAAGGCGCCATCTTCGAACGGATGTTGGGGATGCCCAGCAACAGTGTGGTCAAAACGGAAACGGCCACCAACACGAATAGAACGCTCACCACGATGCAGTCGGACTTCCGGAACACGAATCTGGAACGATGGAAACACAATATATGGGATACATGGCAACATTTCGATATATCAGATTGGAATTATGACAACATTTCAATATGTTAGATTGGATATATGGCAACATTCCACTATATTCAATTTGATACATTTCAACATATCAGATTGGATACATGGCAACATTCCACTATATTCAATTTGATACATTTCAACATTTCAATATATTTGACTGGATACATGACAACATTCCACTATATCTAAATTGGATACCTTTCAACATATCAGATTGGATACATGTCAACTTTTCAATATATCAGATTGGATACATGGCGACTTTTCACTATCTCCAATTGGGTACATGACAACATTCAACTATATCCAATTTGATACAAACAACATTTCAATATATCAGACTGGATACATGACAACATCCCGTTATATCCAATTTAATACATGGCCACATTTTGCTAAATCCCACTGGATACATGGCAACATTCCATTATATTCAATTTGATACACATCAACATTTCAATATATCTGATTGGATACATGACAACATTCCACTATATCCAATTTGATACATGACAACATTTCAATATATCAAACTGGATACATGACAACATCCCGTTATATCCAATTTAATACATGGCAACATTCCATTATATTCAATTTGATACACGTCAACATTTCAATATATCAGATTGGATAAATGACAACATTCCACTAAATTCGATTGGATACAAGACAACATTTTGCTACATCCTGACTGCATCCAAACTGGATACATGGCAACATTCCATTATATTCAATTTGATACACGTCAACATTTCAATATATCAGATTGGATACATGCCAACATTTTACTAGATCCTGACTGCATCCAAACTGGATACATGGCAACATCTTGCTACATCTCACTGGATACATGGCAACATCCCATTATGTTCAACTAGATACATTTCAACATTTCAATATATCAGATTGGATACATGACAACATTTTGCTAGATCCTGACTGCATCCAAACTGGATACATGGCAACATCTTGCTACATCTCACTGGATACATGGCAACATTCCATTATATTCAATTTGATACACATCCCATTATGTTCAACTAGATACATTTCAACATTTCAATATATCAGATTGGATACATGACAACATTCAACTATATCCAATTTGATACGTGGCAATATTTCGCTAAATCCAACTGGATACATGACAACATTTTTCTACATCCCACTGGATACATGGCAACATTCCATTATATTCAATTTGATACACGTCAATATTTCAATATATCAGATTGGATACAAGACAACATTCAACTATATCCAATTTGATACGTGGCAATATTTCGCTAAATCCGACTGGATACATGACAACATTTTGCGACATCCCACTGGATACATGGCAACATCTTGAAATCTGTTTAACTTTCGTCCATGTTGTTTTTCCCAACATTATTGTTTCCGGTGTTCAAACATTGGCCACATTTGCTTTCTAAATGTTTGTTTTGTCGCTATTTTTGAGTTTGAGCTACTTTTGAGAATGACTTTTCAAATGTTTTGTTTGTTTTTATCTTTTGTTTGATAAGTTTTTATCTTTTTGCGATCAAAAGCCTTGAGCTGCTTCGTTTTTCACACAAAATGTTTCATTTGATGAGGAAACAACTTTATCAAAACATTTCAGATAGGAAAACAAGCACTCGCAGCAATTTTCGATAAAACTTTGAACATTTTCTAAATGTTCAACAGAAATGTTGTTAAAATTGGGAAATTCTGGGAAAAACATTTCATCAAATTTTTTGAACATTTTGTCAAAATCAAATATATGTCGCCATGTGCTCTCGATAGCGCAAACAACTCAAAAGGACAACTATACGAGAGTTGCTCTCGAGAGTTAATCGTGCCTTGAAGTAGTTAACGCTAGTTTAGTTATTATTTACCAGACAGAGAAAATGTCGCCATGTGCTCTCGATAGATCTACTGGTTGAAAACAACTAAATTGGACAACTTTCTGAGAGTATAGCTCTCGAGAGTTTATCCCGCCTTTTAAGTCTCTAGTTTAGTTCTTATTTACCAGACAGAGAAAATGTCGCCATGTGCTCTCGATAGTGCAAACAACTCAACAGGACAACTATATGAGAGTTGCTCTCGAGAGTTAATCACGCCTTGAAGTAGTTAACTCTAGTTTAGTTATTATTTATCAGACAGAGAAAATGTCGCCATGTGCTCTCGATAGATCAATTGGTAGAAAACAACTAAATTGGACAACTTTCTGAGAGTATAGCTCTCGAGAGTTTATCCCGCCTTTTAAGTCTCTAGTTTAGTTCTTATTTACCAGACAGAGAAAATGTCGCCATGTGCTCTCGATAGCTCATTGGCTGAAAACAACTCAATTGGACAACTATCTGAGAGTAGCTCTCGAGAGTTTTTAATGAAAAAAACACTATAGTTTAGTAGTTCTTTACCTGACAGGAACAATGTCGTCATCTTCCCGTTGCGCCAGTGGTTGATAAGCGATGCTTCCATATTCAGTTCTCGCACTATTTTCAAACAATTTTCGTCTTTCAGCCATCTTTTGAGTAAAAAAGCGCAAGATTTTCGTGTTTTGTGCTTTGTTTTTGTTCGCTCGCGTCCACGTCGAAACTGTGTCACGGAATGATCGCGATTAGCAAAATTGTGCAACTGATTAGCCAATGTGTTTAATCTTATCGACATTCCGATAGGCTTTATTCATCATGTGGGGGTCAAAGGACATCACGAAGCACAAGAAGAAGGGGTCGAAGGTGAGACGCGAATAAACAAGACCAGGAGGAATAGGAGATCGCGACTAATCGGGGGGTCAAAGGGCACCTAGAAATATGACCCCGAGATGCAGAAAACAGGAAGAAAACACACACCAGTAACCCGTTTAAGATATGGGTTGGGTCAAAGGTTAATATAATATGGAAATTATACATGTTAGGACCTTGTTTAGTCAGAGATTAATCATGGACAGCCATTAAGGACCATATTTAACTATGCAAAGTCATTAAGGGCCCTGCTTAGCCCATGTTTAAAAATTAGAACGTGTCACGTGCTGTTCCAAATCTCGCGCGAGATTTGGAAAGAGTCCACGTTCTTTGGCACGTGCGTTCCATAAAACAAAATTAAAAAATGGAACACTTACGAGTCGCCATTTTGTAGAAATGCTCAAATTTGTTGAAATCTCGACCGATTTTGTGTAAAAATGAACACAAATTTTAACGCGTCAGGTTTAAAACTAGTTAATTTCATTACTTAAACGATGACCAAAATGCAAAAACGTGTCAAAACGGGCAAAAACTCCGTTAAAACTACTAACTTGGAAAACAAACACAAGTTAGTAAAAATGTTTCGTATATTCGCATGCAGAATTAAGATTATTTCAACTTACCTTTTTTTTCACATTTTGATAAAACTTGTTATCAAATATTTCATAAAATACGAACATTTTTCCACACACACAAAAAAACACGTCCATCGGCAACCGAAAGTTGTGAAAAAAGCGATGCCAAAGAAGTTTTAAGATTCACATTTTTATTTAAAACGTGAGCAATTTTAAAATTTGTTTTCCATAATTTTTTTTAGTAATTTGTCCACAATCGAGCACTTTGTTAGCGCGGGAATCACCGGAAGTCGCGAGAGTTCCGTAAAAGTCAAAGAGTCCAGATTTGCGCAAGTCTTTTAAGATTCGCGCAAGACTCCGAAGACTCCTAGGACCGTTTTGTAGCGAACCGGTGAAGAAAAGTTGATTCTTCAAGAACTCACCGGCTGTCGAACAATACAAAAGAGCGGTCAATCGCTCGATCCAGTCGAGTCGCCACCTACTGATCAGTCTGATCGTTGGCGTAACTTGATGACCAAACCAGCTGTTTACATGATCAACTGATTGACCATCCAACTGACCAGTCATCCAACAAGCAAACCAATCATTCAATCATTCTAACGACACACTA
The DNA here is from genome assembly GCA_034696685.1 of Julus scandinavius. Classification (NCBI taxonomy): domain Eukaryota; kingdom Metazoa; phylum Arthropoda; class Diplopoda; order Julida; family Julidae; genus Julus; species Julus scandinavius. Next base: position 10,530 of record JAQGAE010004294.1, read on the forward strand.
TCCATCGGAACAAATAACTTTCGGGTCAACCATCCAACCTTCAAGCTGATCACCATTCAACTGACCAATGATCCAGTCCTTCTATCGACAAACTATCCAGCTGATCAAACAACTTTCTGATCAGCCATCCTCGTGTCCAATCTATCAACCATCCGAACCGCGAATCATCAAACTGACCAAACTTCCGTCCGAACGTCAAAGTGTCCAAGCGTCCAAACCGCCCAAAATGTCCGCGATAGGCCCCAAGTAGCGCGGCTTACCTCTTCGAGTCCCTCGACCTCGACGGAGACCTCGACTTTTTGGGCGACCGCGATGGCCGGCGGGATCTTGATCTGGACCGCGAGTGGGCCTTGGTCCTCGAAGAAGACGACGGCTGTTTGGAGGAAGAACCTCTGCCGTTGTCCTTCTTCCTGCGAGACGGCGACGAGGAACTGTCTCTGCCTGCCTTCTCGTCCCTGGACTTGCGGCCGGAAGCAGACCGTGAACGGGAGCGGCGGTCCCTGTGGCCCGAAGAGCCGTTCTTGCCGCGATCCGTCTTGCCACGTCTCGGAGAGTCAGACCTGAAAGATTCGAAACTTTAGCAACGGACATTGCAGGTGAAACAACGAAGGAAGTCCCGGAACACGTGTTCTTCGAGACTTCCGCGACCATGGCGGTCATACTCACTTTCTGGGCGACGAGTACGCGGCAGGCGGCGTCCTGGAGCTCTTGCGTTTGTCCGCCGCCGTCTTCTGCTCCCTCTCCCTGCTTCTGTCCCTCCTCTTGCGCTTCCGTTCCTTGGACCGCGTCCTCGATCTGCTCCTGCGGTTCTTCTTGTGGTTCTTCCTGTCCCTGGATCTGGACCTCGTCCTCGTCCTGGACCGCGACCTGCTCCTCCTCCTGATGCTGCTGCTCTTGTGCTTCGACTTGGACCTGGAGCGGGATCTGGACCTGGATGATCCGCGACGGCCCTTGTGGCGGTGATGATGGTGATGGTGGCGGTGACGGTTCGAGGCAGCGGCGGTCGTGGTCTTGATCTGCGGCGACGAGGACAAGTCGGAGGTCTTCATCGAATTGGACACGTGGTTCCTGATGAGCGCGTCCACGGTCTTGTCTTGGATGGCGGCGGTCACCGGATCCAGAGTCAGCGGCGACAGGGCGGCGAAGGGCTGAAGCAGCAGCGTCTGCGTCTGGAAGAGGGAAGTTGGGGCCATCGCGGCTGCGGCTCCCATCGGCGCGTTCATGAAGGACGGGATGAGGGGGAGATCCGACTCGGAGTCCACGAGCATCTCGAGCTCCGCCGCGTTGGGAAGCCGCGGTCCGATGAGGTTCGCGTCTTCCTCCTTGCCCTTGTGGAGCATGGTGAGGAACAGAGCCGCCTTCCGTTTCCGTTCCATCTGGAGCTGTTTCTCACGCGACACCTGCACTAGCCGCTCGCGGGCGGCTGCGGCGAGGCGGTCACGGATCCGCTCTTCGGCTGAAACAGAAAAGGTACGATTGAAGATGGTTGAGGACCTTGGTTTGGGACATCGAGGACTATTGAAGACAGGCCACTGAAGAGGATTGAATAGGGCACAAAGGAGCAATTTGGGACCTTTGGGGAAATGTGGAGAGGATGCCAAGGAGGATGGAGTAGGACATGGAGGATGGATTGGAACATTGAGGACCATTGAAGACCACTGAAGACAGTCGAGTAGGGCACAAAGGATAGTAGTGTAGGGTCCTTGGGACAATGGAGTGGGATGCCAAGGATGATGGAGCAGGACATGGAGGAAGGATTAGGACATTGAGGATCATTCAAGACCGTTTAATGGATTGGACATTAAGGACCATGGATGATGGATTGGGACATTGAGGACCATTGAAGACAATTGAGTAGGGCACAAAGGATAGTAGTTTGGGACCCTTGGGGCAATGGGGTGGGATGACAAGGATGATGGAATAGGACATGAAGGAGGATGGATTGGGGCATTGAGGACCATTGCAGGCCGTTGAAGACCACTGAAGACAGTCGAGTAGGGCACAAAGGATAGCAGTTTGGGACTCTTGGGGCAATGGGGTGGGATGACAAGGATGGTGGAATAGAACATGCAAGAGGAAGGATTAGGACATTGAAGACCGTTGAATGGATTGGACATTAGGACCATAGATGATGGATTAGGACATTGAGGACCATTGAAGACAATTGAGTAGGGCACAAAGGATAGTAGTTTGGGACCCTTGGGGCAATGGCAAGGATGATGGAATAGGACATGAAGGAGGATGGATTGGGGCATTGAGGACCATTGCAGGCCGTTGAAGACCACTGAAGACAGTCGAGTAGGGCGCAAAGGATAGCAGTTCGGGACTCTTGGGGCAATGCAGTGGGATGCCAGAGATGATGGAATAGAACATGCAAGAGGAAGGAGTAGGACATTGAGGACCATTGAGGGCATCGAGGATTTTTGAGCAGGACATTGAAGACAAAAAACAGAGGCGTGGGACCCTAAGGACAATGGAGTGGGATGATTGGACAC
>JAQGAE010004295.1:0-13023 GCA_034696685.1 Julus scandinavius
AAATGGCGCCTTAGCCACTCTATACAACTACCTGGGCTGCATTTCACACAGGAACCCTGGATAACATTTATGGCTGCTGGTTTCTTGTTACTGAATCACCCTGTTTAAATAATTATGTTTTTTCTTCAACTTCCCTATACAGGCATTTTCATAAACTAAAGGTTAGCACTTATATCTAAACTAATGTAAATTAAGTAAAGCGCATGTGAAATAAATTTTTTTCTTTATGAACATTATGTGCATTTTCATAAAGTATAGTTGGACATTAATTACTAAAGTTAACCAAAGTATGTACACTATAACAAGTGACTATTAATTTGTAAAGCTTTTGTTTTATATTCATGTACCCTATACAGTACGACTAATCTATATGCATATGCTTAATTGTGACTGGGAAAATAATATTGCTTTTATACATGGCACTTGTAAAAGTCACTAATATCGCCTTGGCTTACTAAACATGGTCTAACTGGTCAGTTATACATTGGAACCTCGGTTTACAAACATGATGTGTTTATTGAACCAGTTTGTTAACCCAAAAGTTCGTTATATGAATCATTTCTTCTCATTTAAATTCATGAAAATCCAAATAATGAATTCCTTGACCAACAATTTTTTTACATGTTATGACGGTGTACAAATAATACCTTTAGCAAATAATATATAACAGTGATATTATAAGAAAATAAGTTATAAACATCCATGGTTTTCAACATTTTGAAAATGAAAACATCCTCTTGGTGTCATTATATGATGACATTGCTGTGAAACAATTGTGTTGTTAATTATATTATTTAAGACTCAAATCAATGCTATCAATGGATTGTCTTTATTTGCAACTGGAATTAGCCATGGAACTTCTTTTTCCAAATAAGGTTTGAGGAGTTTTTATGTAGAAGTTCTCATTGAACATGACGTTCTTGGACACTTATTAGTAGTAAGCGACTCCTTCCACACAAACCACCAACAACCATAAAACGAACTGGCCAATCTTCTGTGCACTTGACAATCCATTCTTCTGGAGCTGTTTCACTGCAAGTCACATATCAGATTTTCCTCTGGCCATTGCAGTTGCTCAGATAGATGTATGCTTCATCTAGTGACCATGAATTCTAATTTATCTCCCGCTAGGTGGCATTTGCACGTTTTCTGGCATTGGTCCTTCGATTGGCACAATGCTGAGGGTTAAGGTTGGGGCAGGACACTTTTTACACAGTTTTCATTTTTAAATCTTTGTGAATAATGTTGTTGACAGAGAAAGTAGATATCAGAAATATCATATGGCATGACCAGGAAAATAGGAATCCCCCACAATCCATACAAAACCGCGAAAACCAATGGCAGGGTAGTCGACATGGTCGGGAATCTTACGTTGATCTCCTGAAATGCCAGGCGAATAGCATTACTACTCAACTACCTAGATCGGTTTTTAACATTGTTATTTTACATTTTAGGCATTTAGCATGGGATCAAAAAGAAACAGCATGTGTTAGGAAACATTATAAAACTAAGTTATCCAAAGCACAACAGAAATGACACATTAAAACGTCGAAACAATCAGTGTCAAACAAGTCTGAATGCCCTGAGACATCAGCAGTGGACATGGATGTCAATCAGGATATATCCCCATTATTAGAACAGCCAAATGTTTCTGTGCAGGTGCCAGTATCACCAATCCAAGAATCAAGTGGCCACAACAGTTCCAACATGCTTAATGACTTGGAAGAGTCACTTGATGAGTTTGCAAATGAACATTTCAGCTTTATTTCTGAATGCTTTTTTCCAAAAAAGAAAGTTTGTTTGCGATTTAGGGCACAATGTGGGAATTTCGAAAAGTAGAGGAACACACTATCAAATGTTCGGAAGGTGGAAAGCTTATCTTTAAGGACATGAAATGCCACAGATTAAGCTACTCGATTAAATTTGTGTGTTGTAGTTTGATGTGTAGTTCAAGTATGATTGTCCACACAGAGGAAAGACCAGGTTTACTAAACAAGCTATCTGTTCTGAGAGCCATAACTAATGGAAGTGAATTCTCTCAGGAAGAAGAGAAATTTAAAAAAAGGAATGTCAATGATATGAGCCAAAACACATTTATTAAATGCGAGAGGAGCATTGGTCAGGTTCTGCAATCCTGCACTGATGAGAGCATTGTTTCTGCAATAAATGAAAAAAAGATATTAGCAGAGCAATGTGATGATGTCAATGAGAATGGCAATCACAACATAAGTGTGACAGTGGATGTAGGATGGAGCAAAAGAAGCTATGGACATAGTTTCAATGGAGTTGCAGTTATCATAGGCAATGCCACAAATAAAACTAATTTATGTTGTGTTAAAAACAAAGTTTGCATAACCTGCAACTCCATTGCCAGCGGAAGGAGTGAAAAAAGCCACTTATGCCGGAAGAACTAGATGGGACCTTCAACAGGGATAAAGAGTAAAATATTTGTTGAAGGGTTACAATATTTACTAGAATGCCATCAAGTTCGTTGCATACGATTAATGGTAGATGCTGAAGCTAATACAATGGCAAAGTACAAAAAATTGTATCGCATGGCTCACTTATTTAAAAAGTGGAATGCAACAATCGTGCATGCAGGAGATATAGAAGAGCCCTGGAAAAATTGCAAAAGTCTATGCATGAATTTTGCGGTCCTGATGGACTTCAGGCCAGGAAGTTGCTGTTAAGGAAGATTCCAGAACTGGTGAATGGAGCTAAAATAGCAATTATTAACAATGCAATTAACATGAACAGTCAGTTACAAGATGATGCTATCCAGGAGCTCATTTTGGAATTAAAGAATGGTCCTGATCATGTTTTCGGGAAACATGCATCATGTGTCAAGTTCTGCACTAAAAAAGGTGCGACAGAAATTCATGAAATGCACAACATCATAAGGTCCTGTAGAATGATGAAAGCTAGTCATGCCGAAGTCAACAGTTCTTGTTAAAGAGGCATGAACATTGATTTTCAATGCGACCAACAATGCAGCGGAAGGTTTTATGAGCTTAATCTGCAAAGCTTTTGGAGGAAAGCGTGTTGACCATAGCAAAGCAGGAGGATATGCTAGAAGAGCCAATATCGCTGCCCTTTCTTTTCAAAATATGGAAAAAGGAGCCCATGCAGGAACAATTAATCAAATTGTTGAAACAACTCCTGGCACACCTTATCGTCTGTTCGTGAAAAGGCGTGAGAAGTTAAGAAAAAATACTCTCCGTTGCAGGTTAATCTTAAGATAGATTAACCTGCGACGGAGAACAGACTTTGTAGGCCAGGGGGAGTCTCGTCGTGTTAAAAGTAAGAATGCTTTGGAAGTGGAAACACGTGGACAGTCCAAAAACCCCAAGTTGATAGAGGAACGTAAAAAGAGATTGCCTTCCTCATGGCGACCAGTAGTCACAATACAGTGAAGAAAATGCTATAACCAAACATCATCTCCACTATGGCTATGAGGTATGGATTGGAACATGAAAAGGAAGCTATTGCTAAGTTTGCCAAGGTTTTTAGGATGTGAGGTGAAGACATGTGGTCTTTTTATCGATAAGGAAAGGCCATATCTGTGCACAAGCCCTTATGGACTGTTGTCAAACAATGGGCTATTGAAAGTTAAATGTCCATTTGTGGCAAGAAATGCCAAATGCTTTAAAAACCATTTCTTACAAAAGACCATAAATATTATTATCAAGTGCAGGGCCAGTTGGCCATCACCAAAAGAGAATGGTGTGATGTAATATTTTGGTCATCAAAAACAATTAAAATTGTTCATGTCAAAGCAGACATCATTTTTTGGAAAAACATTGTTCAAAAATTACAGGATTTCTACATGGAGTCAGTTCTTCCTGAAATTGTCGACTCAAGAATCGTGAGCCAAAAAGAATCATCGATGACATTGCAGCTAAGGGAAATGTGGAAACTGCTGGGAAAAGTATGAAGCATTCTAGAAAAAGCTTTATGAATGCAAACACAGCAGAAGAACATGATCTGCCAGCTAAGAAAGAAATTCACATGAGCTGGGAAACAAATTGCAGCCTAAAGATACAGTTTCTGTCTTCACTTCGAGGCATAAACGAAGAGTAATAGCTCCAAAGCGTCTGTACCTTTAATAATTGGTATGTGCTATAATGAATGCTGTAGTATGTATTTTTGTATGCATAAAACAAACTGAATAATTTGTTTATATATAACAAAATTTCAGAGTAAGCAATCTCATGTTTCTGATGTGTTGATGCATTACATTAAAAACTCCTTTATGCAGTTGTAAGTATTAAAACCATAATATGTATAATAGTTTAATAACAAGTGATATATATTTTTCCATAAAATGTAGCTGGAGTGCCTTAAATGTATGAAATGCTATATTTATTAACAATTTAAAATCATTTTTTCGTCAGGTTGAACGGTTTGAGGCTAATTATTTTGGTGGGCATTATAAGGCATATATGTCTTAGCTCTTTAGTGTTAGAGTAAGTATTTAATTATAAATTAAATACTTAATTGCGATTTTTATATAATGTTTACAAATTATTGTTATTTTCAGATTTTTTAGAATTTGACTCGATGTTTGAATCTTTCTCCATTGCATTCAGAACTTTCATGTTAAGTCAAAGTAAGTATTTGTAATGAAGGTGCTAATAATTTAATTTCAATGCAAACGTAATGAAATTATGAATTTTATTTATTTTTTAGTTCTATTAATTGATTGTGTTATCCACTCATTTGGCATACTGTGAAGGTCAGGGTCATTTGTGACCATACCAGACATGAATCTGCCAGGAATGCTGCTGGGTTCAAGGGTTGTAACCCTCTCTGCATTCCCGAGCTGACCAGCATTCCTTGCGAGGTTTGCTGGGAAGCTCAGGGAGGTGGAGAATGCAGTTCAAGTCAGCCAGAGAAATGGTTGGACACTGTTGAGGCATGCACGTACGCGAACTCTTTTAAGTTATATTTGTCGGGGCTGGCGAGTTGCCGCTCGCGTGCTTCAGTTTGCTGTTTGTTTGTATACTTTTACTTTATTCCTACGTTAATAAACCCTTTTTATATCGAAAGTCGCGTGTTATGTTCAATCACTCTGTGTCCCGGTTATACCTCATCCTAACAATACAGTGAGCATATTACAATTTTTTTTATCTATAGTGAAAATTTCTTAATTAATCTTTTGTATTTTCACTTTCTTATTGTAGCATCAACCATCAATGGTTGCTTTAACTCATTTGGCATAGAAAGTGGCTTTTTCCAATCGTCTGGTAAGTATACTCATGTGAGTTTTTCCAGTTATTGTGAGACTTGAATTAATAATTTGTGTTTTACTTTTTTAATGTAGTGTTCCTGCGTTGTGGCTTCTTCTGCTCCTATGAAGAGAGGCTCTTCCAATCATCCAGTTAGTCTATTCAGATGAGTTTTTCCAGATCTTTTTGAACTAGAAGTAATTATTTTTGTTTTACTTTATTCTTGTAGCATTCCTGCATTGTGGCTTCTTCGGCTCCTCTCAATGAAGAGAGGCTCTTCCAATCATCCAGTAAGTATATTCAGGTGAGTTTTTCCAGGTGTTGATGAACTAGAAGTAATTATTTGTGTTTTCTTTTTTCTTGTAGCGTTCCTATTGTGACGATCTACCTGGGCAGTGGCCCATGTATGAAGGAATGTGCGCGGGCCTGGAATATGGGTGCAAATGCATGGCCAGGGTGAAAGAGCAGCGATGGTGCAAAAAATATGCGCGCGGAATGCTCGGGAGAATGTTTTTATGTAAGTCCGAATGTTCTGGAGAAATTTGCATTCCTGCTGCCCAGGTCGCCACCAGGGGGGTGGAGACTGGTTATAAGGAGGACCTGGGCCAGTAGGAAAAACAGTACGGGTTTAGGGGCCTGACCAACCAGGTCAGTTTCACTTATTTTTTGTATAATTTCGTACGGTTTTGTTCTTTATTTTTAACTCCTGTGAGTTGCGGGCAGAGATCGCAACATTGTAATTTTATACCTAAGTTTTGTAAATTAAAGTTTTGTAAAGTTTCAACGTGGCTGCCTTGTTCTACTGCCGAGGTCCGTGGAACGGGACCCTACGCACTTACATGGTGGAGGTTAGGTTTTCCCATTCTATATACGTTGACTAAAGACTTGTGCTTGAGGAAACAAATTATAAATCTCAGCGGACAAGCAGAAGGGATGCGTATTCATTCAAGGATGAATGCAAATACTGTTATTGGTTCGGGCGGAGAAGACCAATTTCCTGTCCCTAATGGTTTGGTGGCCCAATCCATGCTATTAATGGATCAAGGCTGTGACATTGTACTTAATCCCCCCACACAGTGACAATTGGCTTTGCAAGTTTGCAGAGGATCCGCTAGTGAACTTTTGGCACAGGCAAATAACATTGTTTATGGACAGCATAGCCCTTCGTGACGGCCTATTATGCAGCTGTTTGATGACCCTGACGTGACCATTGAAATGCTGGGGGAGATGGATAGAGGGCGTGATATGGAGCAACTTCGACCCATGGCCCCAGTGCCAGTGCTTATGAATTTTCGGACTCTGGGACCGATGTACGATGGGGTGGGTGACGTCGCGGATTTCCTGGATACTTTTGAGGGCATGGTGCAGTCCGAGGGATTACGCTGGATGTTTATGCGAGACGGTTTAGAGGCCATTTGACGGGCCAAGCAGCCAAATGGTTTTCGACCCGTAGTCAGGAATTATTACCAATGTCTTGGCATCAATTGACGGCCCAGTTGCATTTATTCTTCGGTGCAACAGCGTATAGTCCCCGGTTATGGCATCAGTATGTGTCAAGGAAACAAGGCATTAATGAATCGGTACGTAGTTACCTGATCGAGATGTCATCGATGGCCCACTCGTTGAATCCATGGTCACCGATTAGGGACACAATTCAAATAGTTTTGGCGGGATTATTGCCATTCTATCACCTGGCCTTGGGGGGCAGACCATTTTCCACTTTCGATGATTTTTGGCTTGTGCTCATTGACCTGGAGGAATCGTATTCTTTCAGTAAACCAGATATGTCGAGGCCCCCTCCAGCCGTGGTGACAAATTTGCGACCAGGACCACCGCCCTCGGTGCAAGGGGCATCAGCTGTATCTCAGGGAGCCTGCTGGGCATGTTCTGAGATGGGACATTATCGCTGGAACTGCCCTAAGAAGAGGGCCCTGAGGAATGCTGTGGTGAAAGTCAATGGCCCGACAGGGGAAAATGAGATTAATTCAGTGGCAGTAGTGACTTTTCAGCATTATGTGATTTCACCTTTGATGGCAATTGAAAACGGGATATATGAGTCGGAATCAGGATGTTACCTGGGATGAGTGGTCGGTTTCCCCTACAGTGATATTGACCCTAGGGGATCGCTCTGCAGCGATGACCGTGGATAGTGGCGCAGTTTTGTAGGTATTGTTATCTGATTTGCTGGCTTATTTCGGCCTCTCTTTGTTGCCAGCTAGACCACTGCGGCGTTTGTATGATGTGCCACAGCGTGACATACAATTTTTGGGCGAGACCGAGGCCATGGTTAGTGTTGGGGACATGAATGTCTTCATCGTTTTCTAGTGTTGCAGCAGCCGAAACAAGTGGCATTACTGGGTTCGGATTTCTGACGGCATACTGGACTGGTGGCATTGCCAACTTCGCAGACGTCTTGCTACCAGGATACACCAGCGGAGCAGTTTCCGTTTGCCCGGACCGAAGGTCTGACAGGCCGGTATCAGGAGGGTACACCGGATCAAGCAGTGCCGCTGCAAAAGGATATAGTCACCTGAACAGAGAGCGGAAAGGCTGTTGTGACTTCCCATACGACTTCTGCAACCGGTAATGTTACCACCATGTTCGGAGTCGATGGTTATGTGCGTGCTTCCGAAGAAGACTCGAAAAGGTGACATTATATTGATAGAAGCGCTTCCACTTAAGGGGACCTCTGCACAAGCGGTACGCAGGGATTATATCAGTGGATGATGATCGCTGTTGTCTTTTCCAGTTGGCCAATTTAAATGCTGAGGCCCTGACATTGGAGGAGGGAGCAATGATAGCCTCTATGTCTGCATTGGAGGATCCTGAGTTGGTATTGCTGAATGGGACAGAGGAAGAAGGACCCGGTATGGGGAACTTGGGAGAATTTTCTGATGATTTTTTGTTGGACTCACTTTTGAGCTTGGGCCCTACTATGTCGAAACCCCAGCATAGACAATTGAGACATTTACTGTTCAGATTTAGAAGGGCATTTGCATTGTCCATGCAAGAGTTAAAATTGAGTAAGTTACCACCACATTCAGTGGATACGGGGAATAATCCCCCGGTTTGGTTTATGTGGCTCCTAATCGATTGTCCCCTAAAGTGTGGGAGATTGTTAGACATAAATTGTCTGAAATGCTCAGTCAGGGGGTGGTTGCACCAAGTAAAAGTAGATACTCTAGTCCGGTTGTATTGGTTAAAAAGAAAGATGGTTCAGTTAGATTTTACGTGGATTATCGTCAGTTAAATAAAAGCACAATTGTGGATAGTTATCCTTTGCCCCGAATTGATGATGCCCTGGATGCCATGCAGGGCTCCGCATGGTTCGCAACCTTTGATATGATATTGGGGTAGTGATAGGTGCCTATGAGTAGTAAGGATCAGGAAAAGATGGCGTTTTCATGTTCAGAGGGACACATTGAATTTACTCGTATGCCATTTAATTTTTGTAATGCACCCGCTACAATGCAGCGTGGGTTGGATCAGATTTTTTTGCAACTGAAATGGGAGGCCTGTCTTTTATATTTAGACGACATTATAGTGTTTGCCCCTACCTTTTCATTGTTTTTAAATAGGTTAAAAGCGGTATTGTATGTTTTGTTATTTCATAATATTCGGTTGGAACCGTCTGTTTTTTCGGGTTTGAGCATGTCCGGTATCTCAGACACATTGTTAGTGCACAGGGGGTTTCTACTGACCCGGAAAAGATTATTGCGGTAAAAGGGTTTCTGAGGCCCGAGACACGGAAGAGGGTAAAAAGCTTTTAAGATTATGCGGCTATTACCGACGGTTCGTGGAGGGTTTGCTATTATTGCCAGGCCACTTATTGATTTAACACAGGATAACGTCCTATTTATTTGGTCCTCACTATGTAAGGACAGTTTCATTCGGTTGAAGGAGGCCCTGTGTAAGGCCCCTATTTTGGCTATATTTGTCCCAGGGGCTCTGTTGAGGTTACACACAGGTGCTTTGCAGGTGGGGCATGGGGTTATTCTCTATCAGGGTATCAAAGAGAAGCAGCGAGTTTTGACTTATGTAAGCCGCTCGTTGTTGCCAGCGGAAACGCGTTATACTGTTACGGAACTGGAGGCCCTGGCAATTGTATGGGCAGCTAAGAAGTTTACGCACTACCTTTTCTAAAATAAGTTGACATTTTTGACGGACCATCATGCCTTATGCTACCTTTGATCATTGAAGAACCCGTCGAACCGATTGGGTCGATGGGTGGCTAAAATGGAGGAGTTTATTTATGAGGTAGAGTATAAGAAGGGGGATTGCATGTCGACATTGAATGCATGAGTAGATATCTCGAACCCGAACTTGTAGGATGTTCATCAATTGAGGATGATGCCTCTATATATTTGTTACAGACCCATGTTGATATGGCTCGGGAACAGCAGAATGACCGTTGATTGGACGAGTTACGCAATAAGGCGCTGGGGGGGCGGTGTCTCCAAGGGGTTATCTAATTTTGGGAGGAACCCTGTATTTTTTCATCCGTCGGAGCCCCCAGATTATTGTTGGTGGTACCGGAACAATTACGTGAGGATGTTATCCGACAGTGTCATGATCATCCTCTGGCAGGGCATTGTGGAGTTACTAAGACTATGGTTGTATGAATCGCGGGCCACCCAAATGTATGACCCGCAATATAGGTGTGTGAATCGTTTTGTGGGTTCTTGTCCACAATGCCAGATTAATAAAATACCTAGGGTGTTGACTCCGGGATTGTTTCAACCCATTTCGGTGGAAGACCCTGCTGTTAAATGGGGTTTTAATTTTGCCAGGCCGTTTCCCCAGTCTGCGGGAAGAGTGGTCTATTGGCTGGTTGCTTCTGACTATGGTGCACGATTTTGCATGGCGGCCCTTTATAAAAGAGCAAATGCGTTCGCGATTGAAAACTTTATCCTAATTTTATTTGACCGATTTAGGGTTCCTAGGTTTCTGATTTCAGATAGTGGGACCCCCCAGTTAAGTAAAAGGGCCCAAGATTTTTTTCAGTTTAATGGTATACAGCCTAGGGCAACTACTCCTTATCATCAACAGGCGGATGGTCTAGAGGTGTGACTTATTCAGACATTGCTGGTTACAGTTAGAGCCGCGGCCCCAGGAGGAATTTGTAGGGAAAAGGCCTGCTGCTTTGGCTCGAGCGGTCGCAACGTATAATTTTCTACTCAAGCGTCGTTGTGGGCTTCGCCGTTCGAGCTTATGCACGGGTTTCCGCTGCGATTGCCAGTGCATAATCTCGTGGGACAGCCCCCTATCTTGGGCCCGGATACCCCAGTGTATGATCTTCGTAAGAAGACTAGGGACGCGTTGGTTAATGTCTAAGGGAAGCAGAAAGAGTATTTCGATTGGCGTCGTCGAGTGGCTAATTATCATGTAGGGGATTAGGTCCTTATACGGGATTTGGCCCCTGCCTGTAAGGGCAGGGAAAATTTCAGGCCTCATATCATAAGCCATATCAGGTATTGGAGCGGGTGTCTGATGTTAATTATGCAATTAGGGACACAAGGCGTGGTAAGGGCCCTGTTTCAACTTTGCATGTCAGCAATTTAAAGCGTTATCAGCCACGAAGAACACCCCAAATTTTGGCTATACAAGCGCGTAAATTTGAATTTGGCGCCAATGGTTGGTCGCGCTTGGTGCACGCACTAAGACCTACTTACCCTCGGGCAAAGCAAAACAGTGAAATCACCCAGAAGTTGTTGATGCGTAAGCAGCCGGTGGTTCCTTTGTTGTCTTCTGCCGTTTCGTTTTTATTAGATTGCTTCTTTTTTGAATTTCGAGCTATGTCAGCCTCCACTGTTGGTTACTGCTGTCTTGTCAAATGGGTTGGGGCTGTGTTAAAGTGTTTATCGGGAGTCGGAAAAGTTAGGGTCTCTGAGCACTTGCATTTATTTTCTAAAACTTTCTTTAGTATTGCACACCGTGATACCCAGAGTACTGACACGATGACAGTAACAGTCTCAGAGGGGGCAGCCAGCGCACAGTTACTGGAACCTTAGCCGGGGTTGAATTTCGTCCGGAAGATGAGGCCCAACCTTCTGGTCCAAGAGGACGAAATGGACGGGACCCCTCTCCTTCTTGGTGGCACCGGCGCCCTACATTGCGTCTGCCTCGAGATGCAAGGGACGTGGAGGCCATAACAGAGGCGGTTGTCGTAGGGGGCAGACCGTCCCTGGGTTGCACACCCACGCGATTTCCAGCGGGCCCCCGCCTGAGTCCTATGCAGAAGAAGACTGGGACCTTGAGTTAGCTGAAAGAGATGGGCAACTCTTTGCTTTTCCCCGACCAGCTCCGGAGGTGGTATATTTGGCTTTGGGGAAGACCATTGATCGGCGTCGCCGCAGACAACCTACGTGCTAATATGAGGCGGATAACCAAATTGTGGGCCGTCGACCAAATTGGCAGGAGTAAAATCTACAGGCCCGAATGATCCCAGAAATTTGCTGAAATCTGTTATTAATTTTTTTTATTATTATTATTTTATTATGCTGTTATGTGCGTTATTCAGATTCCTATGTTTTTTGACTAGGGACTGGTCAACGCTTAGGGGAAGTGTGCCGATCCCCCTGGGCAGTGGCCCATGCATGAAGGAATGTGCGCGGGTCTAATTTGTAGGCGCGAATGCAAGGCCAGGGTGAAAGAGCAGCGATGGTGAAAAAGTTATGCGCGCGAAATGCGCGGGAGAATGTTTTTATGTAAGTTCGAATGTTCTGGAGAAATTTGCATTCCTGCTACCCAGGTCGCCACCAGGGGGTAGAGACTGGTTATAAGGAGGACCTGGGCCAGCAGAAAAGGCAGTACGGGTTTAGGGGCCTGACCAAGCAGGTCAGCCTCACTTATTTTTTGTATAATTTCATATGGTTTTGTTCTTGATTTTTAAGTCACGCGAGTTGTGGGCAGAGATCGCAATGTTGTAATTTTATACCTAAGTTTTGTAAATTAAAGTTTTGTAAAGTGTCACTGTGGCTGCCTTGTTCTACTACCGAGGTCCGTGGAACGGGACCCTACGCGCTTACACTATGTTGTGGCCTCTTCGGCTCCTCTGGCATCAAGAGAGGCTCTTCCAATCATCCAGTAAGTATATTCAGGTGAGTTTTTCCAGGTTTTGTTGAGCTAGAAGTAATTATTGTTGTGTTTTTCTTTTCTATTGTTACGTTGCTGTGTTGTGGCTTCTTCGGCCCCTCTAACATGAATGGAGGCTCTTTCAATCATCCAGTAAGTATATTCATGTAAGTTTTGCCAAGTATTGTTGAACTAGAAGTAATTATTTGCATGTTTTTTTTTGTAGCGTTCCTGCATTGTGGCTTTTTCGGCTTCTATATCATGAATAGAGGCTCTTCAAATCATCCAGTAAGTATATTCAGGTGAGTTTTTCCAGGTATTGTTAAACTAGAAGTAATTATTTTTGTGTTTTTCTTTTTTCTTGAAGCATTCTTGCATTGTGGCTTCTTCGGCTTCTCTAACATGAATAGAGGCTCTTCCAATTATCCAGTAAGTATATTCAGGTGAGTTTTTCAAAGTATTGTTGAACTAGAAGTTATTATTTTTGTGTTTTTTTATTTTTTTGAAGCGTTCCTGCATTCCCATATGGAAAAATAATATGTGAAGCATATATTATCAATATATGTATATATATATGCATAATATATATGCTTCAGATAATTACGTAAAAGTTGAATATATTGCAATTATAAGTTAATTATTTTACACCTAAACATATATTGGGCAAAACATATATGCCATATATCGTTAATATATTCAGTAAATATATTTCCAAACATAT